>JAHWFP010004112.1:0-14230 GCA_023313725.1 Lithobius niger
TTTCTGATTCTATGATGAATTGATAATTTTGCATTTTATCTAGGTGTTGTTGCCAACACCTAGACCCTAGCGGGTGACCCTTCTGGGTCTGAGTCCGGGAAAAAATTAACAAACGCGTGTGGTTGCATTTTGTTGGGCGTGCTGGCAGCTGAACTACGGAGGCTCACAGCCACCGTTTCCAGGTGTGGTTACACAATAAACCACAAGCACTACTCAGGAGAGTTACTTGACCAAGTAATGCTCAAGTTTGATAGCAGTGGTACGACCCTTGCTCAAGTCATTACTTACAGTTCAAGTACTACTTGCCCAAGTAATTGCTTGAGCACTACTTATGTGGGAAGCTGTGGTACGGGCGTAAGACTTCTGCTGCCAGCTATAAGAATGACACCTAAACAATCTCTGCTTAGGAAGGTAAACCCTGAATTTTTTCTATACCGTACTTTTTCAAGTTGCAGTGCAAGCTCATTGAGAGTGATCTGTATCAGATTATCGTCATGTGTGTTTCCCACAATTAGTTAAAATGAGAAAAAAAGCATCTCAGCAAAAATACCATAAGAGTCACATGACCAAATTCTAGCAAATACTGAAGCCTGGCCTAGCAACTTGACACCATGACCATTTTCGCTAAAGGGCTTTCATTTTCAATTTTTCCTTTCCTTCTAGCAAGTCCGTACCCTTAACTTGGCGTAGGGGACCTATTTTCATGTCTTAAAATGCGGAAATTGGGATTGAATTAATGTCGACGTCTAATCCAAGGAAGGCGCCCAAGAGACTGAAGCCCTCCATGTTAATTCGCAAAAATTGCCGAAATTGTTCGGAAAAAACGTAGCTAAAGAAAAATTATTCAAAAAATTGAAAAAAACACTCGGCGAATTCTCCCCCCCCCGCCCCCCCCCAACTTTGTTCTGGTTCCGCTGTTTATTATTTGCATCCATCATTGATGTTGGAAAGTCTCTACCCTTAGAAACGCCAAAATATGCTACCTTCAGTGAGCTAACACATAACACTGAACCAAAACTAGAACCAAAACTAATCACTATATGGTTAAATCCCTTGCTTTTCCTAATAAATACAAAGAAATAGTACTGAGTCTTCGTGTGAACACCAGGGATCCAGTATTCTTCTAAAGCCACCAAAAATAAATTAAGGGTATGGAAGCCAGTAAAAGCCTTAGGATACCTAAAAATCCGTCAGCTTCCGGGGCTCTTTTTCTAAGTTGAAAAAAGTGGCCTCTGGCCGTTACATTCCCGATTGGCCTCTTGACCCGCCAGTCCGCCTCTGAACATGGGGGTAGAATTATCGGTGGAATGCCAACTCCTGCTTGCACCAGTGCTTACCAAACGTGGTTTCGTGATGGGCCTAATACTATCCCTATTTTCGTACCTACTTTGGCCGAGAGAAATATGTGACCATAGTGTCGTAGCGAGACTGTTTGGCTTTCTTGTAAGATGCCTGCGATCATTTGCCCCCGAATTCACGGTGCTGCTCCCTCTTCCCCTCCCCCCTCTAGAAAATGTATGTACCTTCGCTGTACTGACTTCAGATCAGTTAAACCGTAAGCATCAAACGAGTTCCTTTTTAAAAAAAAATCAATAATGGGTTAAAATTATGTCCTATGCACATACCCTCAGGTAATTACTAGCAAGAGCTAGGTTCCGTGATTGTTGAGTTACAGATGAACCCTTGGGAATACTGTCGCTGTATAGGTAGATTTTAGGTCTCGTGGTTCATGCGTAGGTGATCGCCCTTTTCCCAGGGGCCCTGGAGCCGATCTCGTTTTTTTGCGAAATGTAATCCAATTTTGGTGTTCTACTTCAGGAATACTACCATTTTCTGAGGAGAAAGGCATATCAAACCCGATGTTGTGGGTCAGTACATGATTTTGATTCACAACATAACTACACTGTAATCCAAAAAACAGTTGTGTCATAATACTACAGCACAAGCCAACATCAACGTCGACAACATTTTTATTTTTATTTTGCACGATTTTAACGGGCTTATTGAAGTTTTTAGAAATCAAGCATGCTGTTGCCGAGGAAACGTTACTTACTAATTTCTTAAATCTAAAGGTATTTTCTCTTAATTTGACAGGTGCTGCAGAAGTTGGAGAGTCTGCGCCATGTGCATTTCGAAGAGAAGAAGAAGACGATGCGCGAGGAGATCCGCTCCGTGGAATTCTGGCGTGCCGTTATCTCCGAGTGCCTGGCCACCTTCTTCTGCGTGTTTTTGGTGTGTGGGGCACACGTACCCTGGCCGGGCTACGACCCCACCCACTTGAGCGTCGCCCTAACGGCTGGCTTCGCCATGACTACGTTGACGCAGTGCTTCGGGCCAATTTCGGGCGGCCATGTCAATCCCGCAGTCACTTTCGCCATGTTAGTGACGCGTAAAGTGACGCCCTTGTGTGCTGTGCTCTACGTCATCGCCCAGTGTGGAGGGGCCATCGCTGGATGCGCTCTACTTTTTGGGTAGGTTCACATTTTGTCTTATCTCTTTTTGGGGATGGTCCTAAGCAGCGTTTTCACACCCACTTAAGTGGGGACTTACGTGGTGTCTAAATTGTTAGTGATATGTTCAACCTGAACCATGTACTGCTATGATGGACAGCATTTGGAACAAATCTGGCGAGTGGCGCTGACAATTTGTACGCCTCTCCAGAGGCCCCGTAGTTGAGCTTTTCCGAGAATACTGACCATGTCAGCTAGATACAGAGTGTAATACTATTAAAAAATATATTGACCAGTGTTATAGCCTTTCGCCATATTCAATCATTGTGAATTTGTAGCTGATGCATTTTTGAAATCACTTTTGGTTTTCGGTGCTAGCGATTTGCCGTTTTGTGGAACGGTTGCCATGCCATAAATAAACTAAATGTGTCAATACCATGAATCTGTATCCAATATGCAGGCCTGAAGGAAACATGAAAGAACAACAATAATAATCTTGTTTCAAACGTTGCAATGATTTGGGAAGCCACTTATATTTTATTGAGATGATGTGACTGAATTCAAACCAATGAACTCTGGAAAACTACTCATATGCCTCATGACATTTCAGACATCTCTCCTAGACCATAAATAGTAAAGACTTCTCCAAGCATGCTGTGAAACCTTGTATCCATTAGAGCAGGTAAATTAAAGAAACACAGCTGCTATTATTAATGGAGAAAGAATCAGGCAATGTAAAGTCATAATAAGTATTTAACTCGGTATACACAATCACTATAAATTCTGCCAGGTGTAAGGAAACACAAAGAAGAACAGCGAAGATCTTGCACTAATACTCAACTGTAATAATCACAGGCGTAAACCTAATTTTAAAATGTTGACAGTTGTTCTGAGTTAGTTAATGTTCTTCTCATACATTTTCTGTTAGGCTAACTTCTTTTTTCTGCAATTTTTCAAACAACAAAATTATTTCCGATTCAAAAGCATGCAGAAAAGAATTATCAGAAGTGTTGTGAATGATGAAAACACGCTGTGACTTTAACGCTGTACGTAATGTCTTACTACAGTATCCTCGACATCAGAAAAGTGTAGTTTATAAGAAGTAGCTGGTTACGGAGGCGGACTGGCAAGGTTGCGGGGTCGGGAATTCCCGACTGGCCTCTCGCCCTAGTGGCCTCTCGCAGAAATAAATAAGTTAAAAAGAAAATTCAGTGTATTATTTTAAATATTTTTTTTTGTAATACACGGTTACTGTTTATTTATTTTTGCTAAGTTTCACACCTTTTGGCTGCCCTTCTAAATTAATCCTTCTCAGTTTGCAAGCAACGTTATTTTTGGTAATAAGCATTTTTTGTCCTCCAAGTACGACGCCGAAATTTCGAGTTTCAACCACAGAAAGCCGCATTGTACTATTTTACTACTAGTTGCGGTTTCTCGCGTTATTAAGATTAATGAATGAATGAAAGAGCAGCTGAGCTTGCGTATTGCACGGAAGCCGCTCTACATGAAGTTACAAAATGTATGTACGCATGTCTGGAGTGACTGCATTAATTGACAGAACATTAACACACAGATCCTTCGGTTACTATTAGCCATGGAGGTCATAAGAGAAAGTGAAGATGACGTTTCTTCTGTCACGGAAACGAGTGAACCTATCAGAAATCTTCAATTTGCTTTTAAACGACGAAAACCGTCAATAGTTCTTTAAAAAACAAAAGTCGGGTGAGTTGGAAGGCCATCTCGGTTAGAAAGAATTTGGTTAAAGTCCGTTCTGCGCCCGGTCAAAAAAACCTGGATTTCGTTCGGTGGTAAAACTAAGATTTTTCCAGCCAGCTATAATTCTGAAACTTAGACAATATCAGCTTAGGAAGGTAAGTCCTGAATTTTTTCTACTCCTTACTTTTGGAAGTTGCAGTGCAAGCTCATTGAGAGTGAGCTGTATCAAATTATCGTCGTGTGTGTTTCCCACTATTAGGTAAAATGAGAAAAAAAGCATCTCAGCAAAAATACCTTAAGTCACATGACCGAATAATAACAATACTAAAGCCTGGCCTAGCACCTTGACGCCATGACCATTTTCGCTGAAGGGCTAAAATTTGCAATTATCTTTGTTGCCAAAACATCTTAACCTGATAATTTTAGCATTACATTCCTCGAATGTGATGTTCCCCTGGAGGTCTCTTCCGGTGCGCAGCCGCCTGCTTGCATTATCCTACTGCGCATGGGCGAGGCAGTACTCCCTTATAAAAGCGACAGCGCGCACGCTATCGGCATTCATTTTCCTCCAGCGTACATGTTGTCTAACAACCCCACGCCGCCCTGTTCCCCATCTTTCGTCCGCTTCAAGACTCCCTGCGGTCGATGCCAACCTTCTCCGACGCTCATCACCGTTCCGGCTGGCTGCACTCGCACCCGCGACATCCCTCGGCTTTCAACTTTTGGACGGAAACACGCCCGAGTTGCCGAACGGCCTACCATCACCGGCATCTGCCGAAGTCCGTACGCAAGCTGCCGACGTAACCCGGCTCGGTCGCTCATCGTCGTCCGGCCGGCTGCACCCGCAACTGCGGCATCCCTTCAGCTTTCACTTTCAGCTTTCACATTTACGTCTTTTGGACGGAAACACGCTCGAGTTGCCGAACGGCCTACCATCACCGGCATCTGCCGAAGTCCGCACGCAAGCCGCCGACGTAACCCGGCTCGGTCGCTCATCGTCGTTCCGGCCGGCTGCTCCCGCAACTGCGGCGTCCCTTCAGCTTTCACTTTCAGCTTTCACTTTCAGTCGGAAAACACTCCCTCCACCGGCCCCCGTCCTTCCCGCCGCCACGCCTCGACGGAGCTCCAGCTTTTGGCCGCTTCCCGTACCAGGTAGCCGGATGTGCCGCATTGCAGGCGACCCGCCTTACTCTCGTTTCGGTTTCGATTGTTTTCAACAACGATCGAACTTGCTACCGTGTTTTGAATACACCACCTTGTCCATTATCGAGTGAAGATCAAGTCAACAGTTGCTGCCCACTGCTCACTCGTGGCTAAACCCACGTTTTTTGAGTAAAGATCCAAGCTGGTTACCATCGTCACGCCTGCTCACCCCACGTATCGAATGATAATCAAGACAACAATTGCTGCCACGCTGCTGCTCATTCGTGGCTTTAAACCCACGCTTTAAGTGAAGAGTCAAGTTGGAAGCATCTGCATTCCCTCTGCTGTTCCTGTCTTTCAGCCTTGAGTGAAAATCAAGTCGCCTGTTGCTCTCCACTGCTGCTCGTCTCACTCGTGGCTAGAACCCACGTTTTGAGTGAACCAAGACAGAAGCCGTTGGCACCCCTTGCTGCTTGTCTCAACCGTGGCTTACCTCACGTCTCGAGTGAAAATTAAGTCACCTATTGCTGTTTACTGCTGCTCGTCTCACTCGTGGCTAGAACCCACGTTTTGAGTGAACCAAATTGGAAGCCGGTTGCATCTCCTGCTGCTTGTCTCGACCGTGGCTGGCTCCACGTCTCGAGCGAAAATCAAGACATCGGTTGCTGCCTACTCCATTACTCTGACTGACTCTAGCCCTGCTCATCTTTCATCCGTTTTCCTGTGAACTTCAACCATGATGCTCCTGGATTGCCGTCTTCTATCAAGCCTCCCGTCTGCATCCAACCCCTGGCTTTCCTCCTCCTTTCTGTTCGCCCTCCTGAGCCCTGCTGCCACCATGGAATATTCCAGCTCCGCTGTTCCTGTCTTTCAGCCATTCCACTCTCCGACACGCGGCTTAGGCGCTGCCGTCCTATCACCGCACGCTACACTCTTCGGCCCGTCTCCGGTCTGCCCATAGCCGGGACGTTGCCGTCGAGTCTGGTTTGTTGCTCAGCCCTCTCGCCCCTCCTGCCACGGCGTTGGCACTCCACATCTCACCAGCCCAGCCGTGGAAACGGTTGTGAACTGGATCATCCATCGACGGCCCCTGCTCCGGCTCCCTCGCCGTCTTTCGTCCGCCTCACTGATGCCGTAGCTAACCGCACGCTCCACTCTTCGGCCCGTCTCCGGTCTGCCCATAGCCGGGATGTCGCCGTCGAGTTTGGGTTGTTGCTCAGGCCTCTCGCCTCTCCCGCCAAGACATTGAAGCTTCACGTCTCACCAGTCCAGCCGTGGAAGCAGTGTGTATTAGATCACCCATCGACGGCCCCTGCCACCGGTTCCCTCGCCGTCTCTCGTCCGCCTCACTGATGCCGTAGCTGTCATGACTATGTTGAAGATCTCGCAAGCTCCCGTCTTTAGTCCGTCTTGGATTTGGTCTGCCGATTTCACAAGGAAGGCCATCCAGTCTAAACTTCTTGCCCCATGCACTCAATCGTCTACACCTTTCCCAGATGTTGCTGTTCTGCACCATGCTGAAAGTCGGCCAAGCCTGCATCCCTCGCTCCCCTTACGCTCGTTCATTTTTCACCCGCCCTGCTCGGGTGTTTCCATCCCGCACAATGATGAAGATCTACCGAGCCAGCATTCCTCCCCCACGCAACTCCTCTTTCACACGCCTTGCCCGGGAGTTGCCGTTTCGAACCTTGACGAAGATCTGCCAAGCCTGCATACCTCCGCCTTGTACAAACGTTTTTCATCCCGCACCGTGATGAAGGCCTACCAAGCTAGCGTTCCTCGTTCCAAGCAACTCGTCTTTCACCCGCCTTCTCCAGGTGTTGCCGTTTACACAATGGAGAAGGTCTGCCGAGCTACCGCTCCTCGTTCTACGCACCCACTCGTCTTTCGCCCGGCTTGCTCGGGTGTTGCCGTTTTGCACTGTGGAGAAGATCTGCCAAACCATCGTTCTTCACCCCACGCACTCATTCATCTTTCACCCGCCCTGTATGGACGTTTACATCCCGCACGGTGATGAAGGTCTGCCAAGCCACCGTTCCTCCCTCTACGCACTCACTCGTCTTTCACCCAAGTGTTGCTGCCCTCCACCGTGATGAAGGTCAACCAAGCACTCCCCCCCCCCCCCTCGCTCGGGGTGCTCCGACGTCTCCCGTCCGCCTTATGGCCGAGATGCCGTCCCGGTCCAAGTCGGAAGCCCTTTAAGCTGAAAGCCTCTTCCCCGCTCCACATCTTTCATCCGCCTTCCAGTTATGATGCCGTCCTGAACAAGATGAAAGCCCGCTCATCTGGAAGCTCCTCTCTCCACCTGTCCTCTCGTCTTTCATCTTCCACTAACCAATCGAATTGGTCCCGTAGACGGTTTGTCCCCTTCCCGTCTCCTGTCTTTCATCCGTCCGCCACCTAGATGGCCTGCCTATGCCAGGTGACCACCGGCTACACTGCATTGTGCCACTTTCCATCCATGAGATCTGCGGCTCTCCTTCATGCTTGCAGGAACGCCATCCATTCTAGCCGGTCCCAACTGTGGCCCTCTTTCATCGGGTTTATTTGATCTTCGGGCTGCCGCCCTGCCCCGATGTGGTCCTGCACTAGTCCCTCGGTCGCCGCGGCCCGGCCCTTGCCCGCTCCGCACAGTGCCGCCAATCCGTCCGAAATTTAACTTCTACTTTCAGCCGAGAAACCAACAGCCCCTTCGGCCCGATCTCCCTCGCTCCCGCTCCGGCCAACGTAACCAACAGGAGCGAGTCGCAACTCCTGTCCGCCACAACCGCTGCTCGTCACCAGGGGGCAGGAGCTCCTCTCATTGAAACCACGTTGCCTCCCGCCTCCCCTACCTACCAGTTGGCGCAAGACTTTGCCTCTTCTTCCCAGCCTGGCTGAAACTCAACACGGAAAATCTCAGCCCTTTTACGCTCATACGAAAATGAAAGACCCACTACCAGAAGGTCAGTAACAGACTGAGACCTTTCACTCGTCCTCCAGTCCCTAATGTCTGAACCATATGAGCCCCTACAGGACACTTCCCTTCATCTCATGACCCGCAAGACAGTGTTCCTCGTCATCTTAGCAGCCAGCCTTCGGTGCTCTGAAATTCAAGCCCTCTCAGCGGACCCAGCATACTGCATCTTCGGACCCAATTTTTCCTCCGTCACTCTCTATTCTAGATCAACATTCAGAACAAAAACACAAAAATCTTCGGAACCACCGAAACCAATCTCTTTCCCGGCTGTATCTACCCTAGTTGGAAACGAACCTGAACGCCTTCTATGTCCAGTCAGAGCTCTATGCTTCTACCTAGCCCGGACACGGCATGAAGACATCCGCCGTGGAAGAAACCAACTTTTCCTTCCTATTGACCCCCAATCTGGCGAAACATTAACAGCCACGGTATCGAAATGAATTAAGAAAACGATCGAAGCAGCTTATGACAAAACTCAGAATGAGAGCATGAGAGTGACGGCCCACGAAGTGAGACCGGTCTCCACATCATGGGCCCACCACAACGTTATTCCAATAGAAGAAATCCTGGCAGCAGCGTCTTGGCGACATCAATCCACCTTCACCTGAGGGACATGTCAAGAGAAGAATCAGGACTACACCAATCGGGACCAATCGTCGTTGGAACCAATCGTCGTTGGGACCAATCGTCGTTGGGACCAATCGTCGCAGCCAGAACCGTGGTCAACCCCCCATGAAGCACTCAGAACGTAGAAGCAAGCCATCCATGAAGGAAGCAAGCCACCCAGATGGACGCAAGCCACCCTGAAGGAAGCAAGACTCTCAAACGGCCCTTTTCAGGGCCACCAAATCCCATGAAAGAGACCAAGTTCCTTTCATTTCACCTATTCTGAATTAAGTGCAAATTTTCTTTTTTCTCTTCCAGACAAAAGATTTTTGGGGGAACGCCTGCTTGCACCCCGGGGCGCTCGTTAAGGCGGTGCCCGCCACCGAACTTGACAAGGTCTGCTGATAATGCTAAAATTATCAGGTTAAGATGTTTTGGCAACAAAGAAAGAACATTTTGGCGGCCCCCAGCCTGGCCGGCTAAAAAATTTTTTTTTGTGCCTAAAACATACTTAACCTACTCCCGCCCTGCCTCCCCTATCGAGTCACCGCCTGACACATTGAGAGAAAAAATGAATGCCAATAGCATGCGCGCTGTCGCTTTTATAAGGGAGTACTGCCTCGCTCATGCACAGTATGGTCATGCAAGCAGGCGGCTGCGCACCGGAAGAAACCTCCAGGGAAACATCACATTCGAGGAATGTAATGCTAAAATTATCAGGTTATGTACGTTTTAGGCACAAAGAAACCATTTTTAGCCGGCCTGACTGGGGGCCGGCAAAATGTTCTTTTTCTGCCCTTTACTTCTAGCAAGTTCGTTTCTTAACTAGGATTAAGTCCTATTTCCATGTTTTAAAATGCGGAAATAGGGATTCATTTAATGTCGAGGGCAGATCCAAGGAAGGTACCGAGCCAAAGAGACTCAAGAACTCCATGTTAACTCGCAAAAATTGCCGAAATTGTTCGAAAAAATGTAGCTAACTAAGACAAAAATTAATTAAAAAAATTAAAAAAAAAAACACTCGGCGAATTCCCCGCCCCCCCCCCCCAACTTTGTGCTGGGTCCACCCTTTATTATTTGCATCAAATGCTGATGTTGAAAAGTCCCACCCTACGAAACGCGAAAATATGATACCTGCAGTGTGATAACGCATAACACTGAACCAAAACTAGGACCAAAACTAAGGGTTAAATCACTTGCTTTTCATAATAAAAAAAATAGTAGAGTCTTCCTTCATGTATACACCTGGGATCCAGCATTCTTCTAAAGCTACCAAAAATAAATGTAGGGCATGGGAAGGCGTCTTCCCCTACTGCTCACTTATTGTCTTTTATTTTTGTGGTGCTGTAAGCAATGTACAATACATATCGTTTGAAGCCATGAAAGGCCTTAGAATACCTAAAAATCCGCCAGCTTCTGGGGCTCTGCCCCACACCCCGTAACCGCAGTGCATGATTCGACAAATTTTACCCACACCCTAGGCAAATGCTCCTCCCTATGTTCCTGGCTCTGCCCAAAGAATCCTCTAGGCCTGGTTATGATTATGCGACTATGACTGGTCAGGGGTAATAATCACATTATCATACACGGCGATAGCCGTGTATATAAATGATTGAAGTCCTCTCTTCTGTAAAACTAAAACTATTAATTTCACCGTTTCTATTCAATATATTTCGACCAAATTTGGCCAGATAGTAGATAGCAACTTTTCCCAACTTTACACCAACTTTTATGCAATTCCGTGCAAGAGTAAAAGTAAATTTGCCATACGTAAATTTGAAAGATGTTCACTTGTTGTTGTTGTTCTTCTTCTTGTGTGACACGGTTTTGAGGAAAAACTACTGCACCTGCCTAAACTCTGAAACATGATCGTAGCCAGAAATTTCCCTGGGCTTCATTCTCAGAGAGACTTCTTTTTCGATTGGTCGATCCATTCCGGAGTTACGGGTCCCTGAACGATCATTTTGATTGTTTTACATTGTTTTAACCATTGTAATTTGGGAACAATGCCACTCAGCAAACTCCAGATCCATTCTTCGTGCACATGTTATGTCTTTGCTAAAACGTTCATTGTTGAAGGGCAACTTTGATTAAGATGGGTGTCAGCCAGCGGCTCGTTGACACTATTGTTTCGTTGCTTGGGGAGCGCTCCTTTGCGACGCGGGTTAACGGTAGCTGGTCCAAAGAGAAGACCACCAGCAGGGGGCTCCCTCAGGGGAGCTGCCTTAGTCCTACTCTTTTCGCGATTGCAATTAATGATGTGCTTCTGGAGGTCAGGGCCACTACGAATTGTTTGCTATGCCGATGATGTGGCTGTCTGGTTTGTGGGTTGTAGATTAGATCTGATGACTGGACAGGCTCAGGCAGCGCTGGACACAATTGGCCGTCTTCTTGGGGACCGGGGTCTGTCTTTAGCCCGGGTGAAGACTGAAGTAGTTGTGTTTTCGCAATTCGAACGGATACAGCCTGCGAAGGTTCACTTGTGCGTTGGAAATCAGGCAGTGCATTCCAAAACAAGTGTCAAGTACCTAGGTATGGTGCTTGATTCGGCCCTGGACTGGTCGCAGCATGTGGTGAGGTTAAATGCAAAGTTGCAAGCGAGAATTCCTGTGCTAAGGGCACTATGTGTAGGCAAGCACATCATGAGGGGGCGCTTTTGGCTGCATATAGGATGTTTGTGAGATCCATCATAGATTATCACCTACCGTTCTTGGACGTTGCAGGTCACCCGTCAATGTTTGTCTGCGTCTTCTGTCTGGCTGTATTGCCTCCACTCCAGTCCAGGCACTATGGGTGGAGTGCAACGAGCCACCACTTGAGTATAGAGCCAAGGAGCTTCTGGTGAGCCTGTGCCTGCGCAATCTGAGTTGAGGGCAGAACGATCCGGTTAGGTAAATGCTGGCTGATTATGGGCAACTTACTAAACGGGCAAGGGGGGGGGGGTATTGGGGGAGGCTGGTGCGGGTGTCACGTTGCTTCAACAGGCATTGGGCTCACCGCTGCCGGTCGCTTGTGCTCGCCCTCTTAGTCCATGGGTGTGGTGTCCGGAGCTTGTTGGCGTCTGCGGACACCACACCCATGGACTAAGAGGGCGAGCACAAGCGACTTGTGGAGCTTGTTGGCGTCTTCGGGCAGGGCAATACTGAGTGTGGAATTTATTCTGATGCATCGTTCCGCCCTGACGAGCGAGTTGGTGGTTTGGGGGTGCGTGTGCCGTCTCTTAAGCTGGTTGTGAAGCGGAGGGTTTCTGCGGTGACCTCCAGTTTGAAGTGTGAGCTGCTTGCGATTTCAGTCGCCCTGGACACAGCTTTGGATTTAGAGCTGGTGACATTCATGTTATTCACGGACTCCCTCTCGGGTTTTCGGCTCCTACTGGGTGCCTGCGAGCGACTGGAGGTTAGTGATCCTGTCGTCTTCTCGATCCTGTGGAAGTTCTGGTTAGCATCTGGGCGTGGTCGTGTTGTGTTTCGATGGGAAAGGTCCACAGTGGGGTTGAGGGGAATATTCAAGCAGACGGGCGGGGGAAGCAAGTCCGGGACACCTGCGCTGAGGTGACCCCTTCCCTCTCAGCGCGGATGCGATGCACCGCTGTGAAACAGTTGTCTGTGGCGCTGTAGCAAGCGGACTGTGATGGGACTGGTGCCGCGAGGAGCTTTCATGCTCTTCATCCAAGATGTGTAACAAGTTCTGGTCTAGATAAACTAAGTTACCAGGATGCACGGACAGTCTCCAGATTGCGTGCCCACCAATTTCACTTTGGGTGGGTAGGGTCCCCACACTGTTTGGTTTGCCTGGTCGATGGCATCCTGGAGGTTGGCATCCTGGAGGCGAGATCATCCGACGCTTCAAATGTGGTTGTCGCTTTTGTCGGGCAATCGCCCTGTGGCGAAATTGCGGGCGATTGCAAAATTTTGTGTGGTGTCTGGCGTCATAGTTTGAGGTGTGAGGTAGTTATCCCCCGATCCCCATTCGACTCCACTCAAGAAGGTGGTGGCTGTGCCGCAAGATAGGCTGTGCTTCTGTGTTGCTGTGCTCACAGAGTCCATGAGAATACCTGTGTGATCAGCCAGCACGGTCCACTGGAACTCTCCCTAAATGGGAAAGAGAAGGTGGGTTTGCCACGCTGGTGCGCAGTGGATGAAGTGCAGTTTAGCTGCTGTGGTAGGTGCTGTGGTGCTGTAGTGCTGTGGTGTAGCGGAGTTGTAGTGTTACGAATTGTGCGACGATCTGTGCTACAGTGCGTCGGCTGGAGTAGATTGGGTTGAGTGCATCTGTGCGTCGGATTATGATGGAGTGTGACAGGTTCTGGTGTTCTGGTGTATAGTGATATAATGGTCTAAGGTGTAATAGTTTAAGTCGTTGGGGCGTAAGCCTACGGGCCATGGTTCCGAATAAATATGTTCGAAAGAATCCGTGTTTCAGCTAAACGTATATCTAGACACACGCTAAGTTAGGCAACAATCATCACAACAAACTTCACATCAATTCAATTGTCGAGGTTGTAAACCATTGTAGCGCGACGCCATAGCGTCAGTGTCTTATATCTTGAAGCATAGTTGGGGACATTTCAGGTACTTGGGGAAAAATAATAATGCGGTACAAAAGCTTAAATTGTGTTGAAATCAAGAGCAATGACCCACCTGACAAAAATTAATTCGCGTAGGAATGCCAGCTAAGCTGCTTTCAATGCAAATCTGACCCTCAATAACGTTGAAAATGTGTAACTAGCGAGCTAGCTAATTCTAGTCCGCTCATCCCCATGTAAATTTCCGTAGGGTGATTATTCATCGATACCGAGATAACTGGAAGGATTCCAGCTAAGAAATTGGACGAATGGCTGCAGTACGATACGAACTGCGTACCTTTTATGGTTTGAAGCCTAGGGGTGTAACGAGGATGGCTTGGGATGGCGCGTAAGTACGAAAATATTGTTATAACCATTGTTAGTATTGTCGGCATCGTCTCTCATTGGACAGCCAAAGTTGGGACAATGACAACGTGTATACTGACGTGCGTGCCTAGACACACACTAGTGTAGCACGATAAATCTAAACTACGTTGCCAAAGAAATTGTATTCACGTCTAGTTCACGAAAAATAAACCAACTCTAAAAACAAAGCAAAATAAACAAAGCCGAAAACTGGTGAAGAGGCCACCAAGTTGAGAGTTGTTCGGCCCTTCAAAGGAGTGATATCAACACACCAAAACTAACGAAATAAAACAAATTACAACAAAATTAAAACCAAACCAAAAACCTATAAAGAGGTGACCAAGTTGAGAATGGTTCGGCCTATAGGCAAAAGGTACTATCAATTGTGGAAAACCAATTTCTTGTTGACGTGCCACTTTATTACAC
>JAHWFP010004112.1:14630-36028 GCA_023313725.1 Lithobius niger
AAAATTGGGATGATTTTTAATTGAAATAATCAAATGTACAATAGAGATAATTGCATCTGTTTAAGTGCTGTTGTGCTTTACGTTTTAACTATATGATAGGTAAAGCACATCAGACTTAAACAGATGCAATTTTCTCAATTGTATATTTGATTATTTCAATTAAAAATCATCCAAATTTTATCCGTGTACATTTTAACAAGTAAAGTGAAACTTCAATCCTATAACCCCCTTTTTTTATAGCACACTTGACGTTTTTGTTAGTAATTGTAATCTACCCAAAACCAAAACTGGTAGAAAAACCCGCCAAGTTTCCAAAAACGGTCGGCCTTTGAAAGTAGTGATATCATTCCACCAGGGAAAGACCGCCAAGGTTAATCCTATTAGCCAAGTTAATCGCACATACTAATAGTTCGAAAGTTAAATGAAAACTAGAAGATTGCTACTAGTGATAGCAATCTTCAAGTTTTCATTTAACGTCCAAAGTATTATTCGGTGTGGTTAACTTGGCTAATATGATTGACCGTGGCGGCCTTTCCCTGGTGGAATGATATCACTACCTTCAAAGGCCGACCGTTTTTGGAAACTTGGCGGGTTTTTCTACCAGTTTTGGGTTTGGGTGGATATCACAACTTTCATAGGACTGTGAACGTACATAAGGTTACACCGTCTGTTTAAGATGCTTCAATCCCATTTTCGCACACACTGACTATAACAATCGCTGATTTCGTTCACTTTGCTCACTCAATCAGTGCATCCCCTCCAGTTGTTTTGTTTATCCCTGCAACTTCCCCTTAATTTTTCAAGATTTCGTTCACATTTAGTCATGCAGAAACCCCCGAAGGTCGTTGTTACTAAAACAGCAGAACGCGAAGCTTTTTTTGGGTTATTAACAAAAAAAACCATTAGCTCGTGTATGCTCGTATTGTTGCGTAACCATCATCTAACGTGCATCCCTTTATTTATACGCTATCCACGGCAACGTTAATGTTTCTTTATTTTGTCCTTCGTTACACTTCAGTTTTTAGTTCATCCAGGCTTTTACAATACATCTAAGGACCAGTATTGATTGTTCAAGCCATTGTTGCTTAAAATCTTTGGTTGCAACTTGGAAAAGAAACGAAATTTAAATTCGCCGGTGGCGAATTTCAAAACCCTCCCACGCATTTGTCCTGACCCCTAAACCCCCAAACCAACAAAAGGACCATCCTCAGATCACCATGCATCCGTGTGCAAAAGTTCAGGTTCGTAGGCCTTCTCAATTTTGCGCTAGCCATGAGCAAAAAGTCTATAGGATTTAACATGGGAAAAATCTTATTACCTAGTCAGCAACACAGACAGACAGTAACATAAAAACAACGTTATTGACGCATCTTTTTCTCTATGATTGGTGGACACTCATCCTTTAAAGTTTAGTTTTTCTTAATCTCTGACCCTACCCTTTACATTTTCCACAATTTGAAACATTTCTGTCGTATTGGGATTTATCCTCAACATGCCAAAATATGCTTTCAATTGCTTACAGTTAACAGACGCATCTCTGCTAGTGAGCCGCCTTTTTATCATTAACAATCGGATGTCTACAATGGGATGATCTACTGTTACTTGTCAGCGACACACTAGCGTGTGTCTAGATAAGTGTTTCTACAGTTTACTATCTAGACACACGCTAGTGTGTCGCGTCAAGTTAGGCAACAATCATCACAACAAACATCACATCAGTTCAATTGTCGAGGTTGTAAACCATTGTAGCGCGGTGCCATAGCGTCAGTGTCTTATATCTTGAAGCATAGTTGGGCACATTTCAGGTACTTGGGGAAAAATAATAATGCGGTACAAAAGCTTAAATTGGGTTGAAATTGAGAGCAATGACCCACCTGACAAAAATTAACTCGTGTAGGAATGCCAGCTAAGCTGCTTTCAATGCAAAATCTGACCCTCAATAACGTTGTAAATGTGTTACTACTAGCTAGCTAATTCGCTCATCCCCATGTTAAATCCCATAGGCTGATTATTCATCGATACCGAGATAACGGGGAGGCTTCCAGCAATGAAATTGGACGAATGGGTGCAGTACAATACGAACTGCGTACCTTTTATTGTTTGGAGCCTGGGGGCGTAACAGGGATGGCGTGGGAGGGCGCGTAAGTACGAAAATATCGTTATAACCATTGTTAGTATTGTCGGCATCGTCTCTCATTGGACGGCCAAAGTTCGGACAATGACAACGTGTATACTGACGTACGTGCCCAGACACACACTAGTGCATCACGATAAATCTAAACAACGTTGCAAAGAAATTGTATTCATGTCCAATTCACGAAAAATAAACCAACTGTAAAAACAAAGCAAAATAAACAAAGCCAAAAACTGGTAGAGGCCACTAAGTTGATAGTGGTTCGGCCCTTCATAGGAGTGATATCACCAAAACCAAAACTAAAACTAACTAAATATTGTAATACAAATTACAACAAAATTAAAACCAAACCAAAAACATATAAAGAGGTGACTAAGTTAAGAATGGTTCGGCCTGTAGGCAAAAGGTAGCAGCAAATTGTTGAAAACCAATTTCTTGTTGACGTGGCACTTTATAGTACACATCTGCACAGTAGTGGAGTTGAGCCAATACACAATTAAAAAAAAAAAGAGTGATATCATATCAAAAACCAAAACTGGTAAAAGGGGCCGCCAAGTTCCGAATGGTTCGGCCCTTCAAAGGAGTGATATCAACACACTAAAACATTCACCAACTTAATCACACCGAATTATACTTCGGACGTTAAATGAAAACTTGAACATTGCTACCGAAAGTAGCAATGTTCTAGTTTTCATTTAACCCTCGAACTATTAAGCGGTGCGATTAAGTTGGCGAACGTTTTCGTGTGTTGATATCACTCCTTTGAAGGGCCGAACCATTCGGAACTTGGCGGCCCTTTTTACCAGTTTTGGTTTTTGATGTGATAGTAAATAACCACTTGCAGTCATACGTTGGAACAATTGGACAAGAATTGCTCAACAAAACGAAAACTACCATTAAATAAATAGACACAAATGTATATTAGCACGGCCGACAGACCGTGCTTATTAGAGTTCGTTTGCGCACGAGAATTTCAGAAAATTGGACAGGAGGAGGAGGCGGAGGCGGCGGACCGGCTAACAATGTCAAATGTTACAATGCTGCAACATGTAACAATAGGGTAACAATAGGCGAGGCGCACAATATCGGATTATAGCTCACTCGAACAAGATCAACGATGGTTGGGTGCCGGGAAACTAACATTGTCGTTGTTTGAGTTAGCTAGCACGTTGTGGAGAACCAAAATTAAATGGTCTTGATTTTTCCTTAAATCTTCAAGTTTTAAACCGTAGGGTGCGAAGTCTTAAAATTTGAGGCCTCGGCCGACATGACTGTGTGACTTATTTACTTTTTCAATGCGGGCTTCGGGAAGCCAATTGAATTGTTTCCACGATTGTTGCCACGATATTGAAACAATCCAGAATCAACTACTCATCGAGATGACGCATGCTAAATCCAGAAATACGCTTATCTGTTGACATCAAATAATTATCATGGGACAAACCTTCGGCGGAACCTAAACAGAAGTATCCATTTCTAATGTTCCGTTTTTTCGAAAACAAAAATCGGTGGACAGTGACACATATAAAATGGAAGCGAAAAAAGCCGACAAATTAACTGAGCAAAAAACGGGTTCGCCGTTTAGAAAAAAAAAAACATTAGAGCTCGTATCCCCATACTCACAGCCCTGAAGGTACACGAATAAAAACGGATTAGAGTTCGCTCGAACGCAACGAACTATAATTTGAACTCCAATTCGCAAAACGTAAACCCACAAACACACACAAAATAGACGCCATAAACTGCAAAACGCTACAAAATTGAAAGATAAAAATGCATACACAAAGTGAACACAAATTATAGTTCGTTGCGTTCGAGTGAACTCTAATCCCTTTTTATTCGTGTAGCTTCAGGGCTATGAGTATGGGGCTACGAGCTCTAATGTTTTTTTTCTAAACGGTGAAGCCGTTTTTTGCTCAGTTAACTACTTTTCGATTTCAAGCATGAAATCCAAATTTGTATTTCAAGCAGGAGTTTGCATTTCAAGCAATGTATGAAAAGGAGGAAATTTGCATCTGCATTTCATATGCACTTGTATTTCTGTATTTGCATCTGCATTGCAAGCAGGAAATCCAAATTTGCATTTCAACCCGTATATTTCTAAACATTTGAAACCAAAGGATGAAATCCTGCCACTGCTGCAGTATGGCGAAGCTTTCATTTACTCTTTACCATTTCAGTCAGTTAAACAAGCTGGCAGCCGTGACATTTGTGTTACCATATGGCTGTCTTTAAAAAAATCCCATTGACTCTTCAAATTAAAATATGTTTCATGGCCTCTGTTGACCTTATCAAGAACTATTTACAAGAAGGAATGACAAATGATTTTCTACACGAAAATAAAAATTCATGACGGCTATCTCCAGCGATAACTACAACTATTTAAGGACAATACAAATACTGGTTGTGTTTCATTATACTGGTTGAGTTGCTTGGTGACAATGGTGACCATGTGACTTTTCATAGCCATTATCTCTTTCGTAGGGTTAACTGTGATCACGCATATTGCCCTGTAATCTACAAAGATCAGAGTTATGCAGAACATTTTCTTGCTTTTGATTAGTTGCATCATCCCCTCCGATCTGTATTATTCAGAGCATCAGATTCCTTGTACAACACAGCAGAATTTATTGAGAAATTCGTTTATAGACCATCTCATATAGTATTGCATTGTATAATACAAGGAAGGCTAGTCTATATGAGATGGTCTATAACCGAAATTGTATAAGAAAAGATCTGTGACTATCCAGCTGGTATCTCTTTTCCCAAAGTGACTACGGACTTTAAATATTACAGGGCAATATAGTAGGGTATTCTTGTGTTTTGGTCTTTTGCCGACATGATGCATGATGAGGAAACTTTTGATAGGAGGGTTCATTCCTTCTGGTCTATAGTGTCATAAAAGATCACAGTACTACAATATCATCACAGTATCACAAAAGATCCCTAGTTTATTTATAGTACTGCCTAATTTCTAAGGAAATTTCATTGTAGATCGCCTACCACATGATAAAAGTCATTATTCTTGTAAAAAAAAAGGGGGGGGGGGGGAATGTATAAAGTTCTTCTCCGTAGGCAAAAATGAAGTGCATTACTGAAAGTGTGGCATCCACGCTCTCAAATCATGCAGATGTGGCAGTTAACTGCTGATTGAACATGACCTCTTGTTTCAGATTCACAAACTAAGTTCAGTCTATTATTTTCGTATACTAAAGTTAACTTAGTTTGGGAGTGTTCCACTAGACCAAACAGGCACAGAGGCGATGTACTGCAATATGGAAATGCATTTCTCAATTTGGTAAAAAAAATTCCGTGGTGGAACTCTTCTGTAACAAATGGTTGCATGGGAATGGTAGATGAAGTAACGGAGGTCCTCAGTTCGTAGAAAGCATTGCATGTTCTTCCGGCTTGTGAAGAAGGCTTGATGTTCTCATTTTAGAGGGAAACAATGCTGATAAATGATTCATGGGATCTCTGATCCTTTTGTTGTTCGCCAACAGAACGACGCTAGCTTGGCCCTGATCTTTTCAATTTGCCTTTCAATAGAGCTCCCAAATACGGACGCACGCCACCTTGTACACTAGTTTCACTTTCACTTTTGAGGATAATGAGACGCCATTGTTGCTAACATCCTCCCATTTTGGGAACTAAAAGTAAGCCTAACTGAACAAGCCCTAACTCAACAATCTGATGGAGGGAGAGAAAAAGAAAAAAAGAAAAAAAAAGTCCGGACTTGGAAAATC
The DNA here is from genome assembly GCA_023313725.1 of Lithobius niger. Lineage (NCBI taxonomy): Eukaryota > Metazoa > Arthropoda > Chilopoda > Lithobiomorpha > Lithobiidae > Lithobius > Lithobius niger. The sequence goes on from JAHWFP010004112.1 coordinate 20,508, forward strand.
CTGGAGACAAACGAAGAGAGAGAGTGGGTCGATTTGCATTAAGGTCAATTCCGTTACAATTTCCATGTTGTTGAAGGGGAAATGGAAAAAGGCGAAGGGAACCCAAGTAGCGCACCCACACACACACACACGCGAATGAAACGAATGTCGATACGGACCAAAGGCGATCAATGAATGAACAACGTCTTGAAATGGTTTTTCTATCCGTAAATGCACTTGCCAGACGTGTTGCAGGCCAAATGGACACCTGCTGCTGGCTCGTGGACGGACGCAATAACAAGACCAACGTTGTCGCCTGCCCGTCGAAAGTCGAAGAGCCTAAAAGAAGCTTAAGGAAAGCCGGACCTCTTCAAGTAAACATGCTCGAACAACTGTAAAAATAAGACTATCGATGGCGAAATCTTGTTTCAGCTAGGGAAACGGGAATAGCTAGTGTTTAAAAGTAAATACAGCAAATTGAAATGCGAAGTAAATTTGTTTGTAAATGTTGCAGACGTCTCCTTTCCAAGACATGTATAAAGTACTCCTGGTTTTATTTTTCGTGTATGTTTAAAGGGCGTCCGTGTATTTGCCTTACGGGAAAAAACACCTTGTAGTTTGACAAAGTTCCAAACTGAGCCATTGTAATTGGCCTTCCTGAGAAATTGTAGTGCTGAAACAGAAATAATGCAAAAAAAAAAAAGCACGCAACCTGTTTGGGGTAAATGTTTTAATCTCTGGAGGAGTTTTGATAGTATATTAATACAAAAACTGCTAAAGCGTATAGGCCAGGATGTAAGGCCGCCTTAAAAAAAACTAATTCTTAAAATTAATGAAACAGGAAAAACCCATATAATGCATTTCTACAAGCATTGTTAGTTTTATAGCCTTACATTTGCCTACCAAACGCAATCATGATCCAAATTTTAGATAAACGCATGACGAATTCGACACGGCAACAAATCAAACTGGTCATGGAATTCTGTGATGGTCCACACTGTATTAGTTAAAAAGAACATTGTTCTATCAAACTGGTCATGGAATTCTGTGATGGTCCACACTGTATTAGTTAAAAGAACATTGTTCTACTAAATTAAATCAAATAACAATAAATTGGCTTACTTGCGTTAAGGCCACTAGTTTTGTGATGACACTGTTTTTTGTGATGACGCTGACTTTTCACATTTATAAAGGTTTTTCTCAATCTTGATCCTAACTGACCTAGCCGGGGGGGGCGGGGGGCGCCGGGGGTGGGGAGGGGGGGGGGGGTGTGGGGAGGGAGGGGAGTCGGTTGCAGGATTCTCTCGTCTTATGTGCCCCTATTTTTATATTGAGAGAAACATCAATTTCTGGAATGCTCTCTTTGCACAAAATTCTCGCTTCAACCCTCACTTCTCTGTATTTTAATTATTTGTGGCTGGGTTGGGCAAGTGCCAGAGCAGCCTGATGTAAGTTTGATTATGATTCGTTGTGATAGGACATTGTAAGGCTAGAAAACCAATAATTCCTTGTGGGAATGTGTGATAATGGTTTTTCTTGTTTTAATGATTTAAAGGAATGATCTTTTAAAGGCAGCCTTACATTCTGCTCTATATGCTTTTACGGTTAGTATCATTGTTTTTATTTTTTTATTATTATTTTTTGATTTGATGAAATGGAAGCAGACAACTACGGTATAAATTCAGAGCACAGTTCATCCGGCTAGAAGCAGCTGATATAGTTAAATGAGCAATAATTATTTGAACTGAAGTGTAACAACAGTAAACGGGCACACAATACGGAATAGTTAATATTGCATTAAGTTACCCTCTTCTTAGGCATGAACCTGCTGCCTTCCACTTGAAGCAGCTAATAGTGGAAGGAGTAATAACGGATGCACATGATGCGTTTGCAACATGTGTTTGAATGAATGTTAAAAAAAAGTGTCACATAGGAAAGCCAACATTAACAACAGGTTCACGAAGCAGACAGGGTACTTTAATTTTAAGAACACTTAATTAAATACTTTCAAAGAATTTTTTAGCAGCAGCTAGGGAGACGTGTAAGAATTATTTGGCAGGATCGTAATTAATGGAATTGTTGGAAATATTTTAACTCGGCTCTAAGATAACAGGGGGGGGGGGGATTGAGGCTTAATGGCGCGTCGACAACTTGGTCATTAGCGCCAACCTCAGTCACAGTGCAGTGGTCCGGGTTGCCACTGCACCACACATTACAGAGCTGTTATTCAAACCCCTAATCTAAATCTTGTCATACATCTGTACCTCCTGCAAAAATTGAAAAGCACCGGACAGGAGGACAGACTTATCGCCCAACTGACGTGCAATGTCATGCGGAAGATGGAAACGATGACGAACTCCATCAAGATGGCGACAATCAACAAGTAAGTGCCGGACCGTAAGTGGCCGTCGACACCAATAACATTCAGGAGGGTCAACCCCCCGCAAAACGAAACAGTGAGTAAGTCGGGTGTGACCAATGCGCTCTAGGATAACAGGGATAGCAGTTTCGAGGTGTACTCGAAATTAGAATTTCCGTGATGTGGTTTCAAACCGTAAACTCTTAGCTTAATCAATTCTGACACAAACTGGGCCAGTGGCATCAACACTTATTATTTCATCGTGCTAGGCGAGATCGAGTATGTATTGAAGTCCTCAATCCAACAAAGCTAGCAAAACTAAAAATATTGATATCTCCGTTCCTATTCAATAATTTTCGAGCAAACTTGCTCAGCTAATAGATAAGTATGGAAGGTATATTTGTGCCAAAAATTATGCAATTCCGTGCAAGAGTATAAAGGTAGGGAGCCATATGTAAATTTGACAACTGTTCATTTCTTGATTGTTGTTATTCTTTAGTCAGGGAGCAGTTGTTGCAGGAAATTTAGGGCTACTCTGCACAATTTGCCAACTTTCATTTTTCACTTGGGAGTTGTTGTTTACATCCCAAGGAATGGTTTTCCACATGTTGCCACCTTGGCAATACGCATTTAATGTATTAGGCATTAAAGATGGCGGTCAAAATGGCGCCCAATTTTACCATTTTGCCTGATTATGCACGAACCATTAATGATACCCAAAAAACGGTTGAGATAAAAGTTGTCTGCAATAAGGTAATCTACAATGTCATTTCCATTAAATTTTTCATATCGTTTATGGTTTTCGAGAAAAATGGATTTTTAGGACATTTTCAGCCATTTTTTAGCTAATTTAATACAGACGTCACAATTTGTCAATTTACAACTTTCAACTACTGCTGCGTCGTTCCTAAATCAGATGGATGGCTCCAATTAGATTCATTCGAAAGGTGGGAGTATCTTCTTTACAACAAGGGTCGTTGAAAGGGTCTACGACTGTTAGGAATCGAGCTACGCCCGTCTTACTAAGGGCTGGTGTTAAAGTCACCATTGTATTTTTCGCTCATTTTCAACTTTCAACTTCTATTGTGACGTGTCTAATTTAGGTAGATGACTCCAGTTAGATTCATTCGAAAGGTGGGAATGTCTCAGGGTTCCCAGCATCCTGGAAAACCTGGAAACCTCAGGGAAACTACGTTTGAAACTCAGGGAGAACTCAGGGAATTCTCTGATTTTTTATAAAACATCTGGTAAACTCAGGGAAAAAATAAAGGTTTTAAATACTGTATTTTCCATCTAAAAGCTTCTGCCTTTTTAACAAAAACTGGTAAAATGTGTGATAAAAATTCCTTCCTAAAATTACTGTAAATAGCCTGGAAAATGATTTCATCTACTCTGGAAAACCTGGAAAACTCAGGGAAATTGATTTTAGTATTTTGGTGGGAATACTGAAATCAATATTTTCGTATGGCAGTCAGTGACCACCAGGTCCTTGCCATTCCGGTTGCGTCTGCAACAAACCTATATTATTAACCCTGTGTCTTACGACTACGACCTACGACTGTTAGGATCAGAGCTATGCGGTTTTACTAGGGGCTGTTACTATTGGATTTTTAGCTCATTTTCAACTTCACCTTCTATTGTGACGTGTATAATTTAGGTAGATGACTTCAATTAGATTCATTCGAAAGGTGGGAATGTCTTCTGTGCAACGAAAGTAGTTGAAAGAGGCTACAACTGTTAGGAACGAGTATGCCCGTTTTACTAGGGGCTGGTATAACAGTCACCGTTGGACTTTTCGCTCATTTACAACTTTCAACTGGTGCTGAGACGTTTTAAATTTAGGTAGACCCTTTCAACTACCCTTGTTGCAAAGAAGACGTCCCTGTCTTTTGAATGAAGCTAATTGGAGTCATCTACCTAAATTAGAAACGTATCGGCACCAGCTGAAAATTGTAAATGAGAGAAAAGTCCAACGGTGACTGCGATACCTGCTCCTAGTAAAACATGCGCAGCTCGGTTCCTTACAGTCGCAGACCCTTTCAACTACCCTTGTTGGAAAGAAGACATTCCAACCTTTCGAATGAAGCTAATTGAAGTCATCTACCTAAATTAGCCATGTTATAATAGCAGTTGAAAGTTGAAAATGAGCGAAGAATCTAACGATAACTGTAACACCAGTGTAGCTCGGTTCCTAATAGTCGTAGACCCTTTCAACGACCCTTGTTGCAAAGAAGACACTCCTACCTTTCGAATGAATCTAATTGGAGCCATCCACCTGAATTAGAAACGACGCAGCAGCAGTTGAAAGTAAGTTGACAAATTGAGACGTTTGTTAGCATAAAATTAGCCAAAAAATGGCCTAAAATCCTTTATTCTCGAAAACCATAAGAGATTTATGGGAATGACATTGTAGATTACATTATTGCAAACAACGTTTATCTCAAACGTTTTTGTGTCGTTCTTGCATAATCGGCCAAATGGGAAAATTAGGCGCCTTTCTGGCCACAATCTTTAATGCCTAATACATTAAATGCGTATTGCCAAGGTGGCAACATGTGGAAAACCATTCCTTGGGATGTAAACAACAACTCCCAAGTGAAAAATAAAAGTTGGCAAAATGTACACGTTTTTTTTTACAACTGCTCCCTGACTACTACACTTTTTCAGTAAAAACTACTGCACGACCTAAAATCTGAAACATGCTCACAGCCAGAAACATCGTTGTCCATCATCCTCAGAGAAACCACTTTTTCAATTGATCGAGCCATTCCGAAGTTACGGGAAAAATTGTCTTTATTTGGGGCCCTAGCCCGAAGCTATGCGCCCACTTTAAATAATACACATGAAATAACATCACAATTACAAACTCACGTAACGGGACCCTGAACGATCGGTTTTATTGTTTTACATTGTTCTTAACATTGTATTTAAGGAACAATGCCTATCAGCAAAAACCAGTACAGACTGAAGAATAAAGAAAGCATTATCCTTATTACGTATTGGATTATTAATAACTAGTGGAAAGCCCAAATAAAGTTCGGGGAGAAGCACATGTGTGGTCACAAAAGCCCGAAAATACACAGGCCTTAATAACTAAGCAGCGTGACTAATACAAGGCTCGTCTCTTCCTCTACTAAGTCACGTATCCTATAAAATCCTTTTACAGCCCTACCGGCAACCTGCTCCCCCATCCCCACCTCGCTCTCTGCCCTGCCCCGATCTCTGTCTATTCTGCCTCCTTTAGGTTACGCTAGTGCCTTCTACTGCGTTACCCCACACACAGATCCTCTTTTCCCTACTGGCCGTCTCTCCTCCGCTCTCTTCCCCTCTCCCAACAATCATGGGTCGCAAATCTTCCAGCCCTGAGCAATCTTTTCAGGAAATGGCAAGAAACTGCGGCCGGGGAAATAACTATGCCGAATTAATTACAATTAAGCGTCACTACGCGTAAAACGTTTCACCACCACATTACAGCACAATCTCTTCGACACCAGATTACAGCAGGAGGAGGAATGCAAACCACCCCCCCCCCAAAAAAAAAAAATACGGGCCCAGCTACGTTGCACTAGTCTCTTCTCTCTTACCCAAGCTGGCCGCCAACTCCAATCCCTCCTTGCCACCACGTAGCGCCAATCTCTTCCCATCCGATGCAACCCGCCCACCAAGAACCACATGCACCACCGGCCACTCGGGGAGGGAGTAATACAAAAAATTATAACTACGCAACAATACGCCTATCCAATATCCACCACCAGACGGCAGCACCGAACATTCATGTCAGCCAAGCTCAGCAAACTCACTTGGCCTTAGTTTTGACAACGCAATTATCCGCGGCGGTAGCAACAGACGGTGCAGAGGTGTTTGCCCAGACACCCGAACTAAGGCCGAACTAATTTTGGGCATTGAGTGGAGAATTGTTTTTTTTTTTTATTTGTGTTGCTTTTCACAAGTGTGTGCACCATATCAGAGGTGGCATTGAAGTACTTACCGCACCAAGTGATGTTTTGAAATTTACTTGGTCAATATTTCCTTGAAAACTACATTTTTCGTGAAGACTGAAGGTACATCTGTTAGTAATTTTTCTTGATGTGGGCCATGAACCACGCCAATAATGGCTCGTTATGCTATTACAACAATGTCTCGGTACCTAACAATGCAAATCGTTGTTGTACAAATATGTTCGACGATAGTTCGGCAACAGTGCCCTTTATTGCAACAATGGTGCAGAGGTGTTTGCTCAGATCCTCAAATGCTCCTCCTCATCGCTTTCCCCGCTAGCAAATTATTAGCACTGCTGGCAGGCCGTGCTTATTAGAGTTCGTTTCCGCACGAGAATTTTTTGGAAAATGAGGAGGAGGAGGAGGTTTAAATGAGCTTTTATAGGGCCTTAGCCTTACGCTATGCTGCGCCCACCCTAAATCCTAATACATTATCTAAACTTTCAATGAACGTCAATATGCATGAATACCCTGTAAGCCAGTGCCTTTTTGCCAATATATTTGTCCAACACCCAATGTCCAGTACCCAGAACTTTCAACTCTAACCCTCACTGTAGCACACCATGTCATGTCTCTACTTGTGTGAGGCTTGAATGAGCTTTTATTGGGGCCCAACACAAACACAAACTCACTTTCAATAGACTGCCACGTACAACTACACTGTATCCACAATTCCTAAACAATGATCCAACTTGTTTATGAAGTTAAATATCTTGGAGTGTTTCTCGACAGCAACTTAAACTGGAAATGTCAAATTAACTCAATTACTACCCGACTGCGTGCTCTTTTATGTAAAATGTTTTACATTAGAAAACTTGTACCACGCAAATCGTTGAAAGTTTTTTATTTTGCCATGGCACAATCTTTTTTGCAGTACGCAATATTATTTTGGGGTGGCACCTACTCTAATGCTGTTGACCCTGTTATTAAACTGCAGAAGCGTATTATTAGAACGATTATGTTCAAGAAACGACGTGACCATACTTTTCCTATCTTCCAACTGCTAAATATTCTGCCAGTCCGCCATCTATACGTCTACAGAACTTTAATTAATTTTCGTAAAAACAATGCTCACCGCACCACTCGTCTAGTAACTGAATACCGTACTAGGAACGAATCCAATTTATACGTTGTTCAACCTAAAGTTGATAGGGAAAGACTCCACAAATGCAGTTACTTTCTGGGTAGTAAGTTTTATAATTCCTTGCCCATAGAAATAAAAAGTTTGAGTGAGATGTCATCATTTAAGAAACATTTGTTCAGGTGGCTACTTGATCAAATCCCATCTACCTTAGAAAATTTGTTCATTGTTGTGACTTAACTTTTTCTTAATTTAAATATTATGTTTTATTTTGCATTCTTCGTTTCTTTCGCCAGAATATTGTGCTATTATTGTCTTGTTCCAGATTAGACTGTTTTCTTCGGATTACTCATGTATTTTTTTTTGCTTTGTTTTGACTTCGCAAATTTACCTAATTTGTCTTTCTGTTTGCATGGTTGTTTTTCATTGTTATTTACATCGGTTGTTATTTCATTGTTTGATTTACATGTTTGTGCGGCCCCAATCCACACGCGGGCATCTGCTCTTGTGGGCTGTGGGCTTGTCACTTATATGATTGACCATGTACATGCTTCTAATATTAATAATAAACTCAACTATTATTAACTTCCACACTCACTTTAGCATACAAGTTCATGTTCCTGCCATGGTTTTGGTGCATGTAAGCAGTCTGAACTCAAACACGTCACACCTAAACTGTTTGGGGCATAGAGGGCACCCTGGTGTAATAGGCAAAGGCCTGCTGCCTTCACAAACGCCGCAACGGCTCGTAAGCGCTTTTCATCTCCCCTTCTGCCCCTTGCCTGAAGAAGCTCCGCAAGCGACATGCCTGACTCTGTCAAGAGCATTTTCGGAGCTCGAGCTCTAGATGCGGGGCATGAACCCCGCCAATAATGGCTCGTTATGCTATCACAACAACGTCTCGGTAACTAACAATTGTGAAAGAATTGCAGAGTGGAGCACAAAATGGGTCACTGTACCAACGTCGCCACATTCACAGGCAGCAGACATACTCCAGCCCAGCAGTTGATGGTAGGATGGGAGAAGCGAGTGCCCCGTCCTGAGGCGGGACAAGGAACGCGCCATCCAGTCCGGTAGATCATTAAGCAAGGGGTCTTACGAGCAAGTCGGATGCATACTAAAGAGAACTCTGCCTGTTGTTGCACTAGCCCACGCATTATTCCATTCACGTAACGTCCTGTCTCTGAGTGTCACCTGATGCGAACTGACAGAACGAACCAGAGAGACACTGCACGAGGCTGATGAAACTGCTGATTTGGCAATGAAATCAGCATGTTCATTCCCACTATCACCACAGTGACCTTTCACCCAGTCCAAGCTCGGGACACTGAAATGCATAGCACCCCACAGCTTCCAACACACCGAGTAGATCATGGGGTCAGTCATCTGCAGCGATTCAATGCTGCTCTGATGGAGGACAAATAAGACTTTGAGTCAGTTACAATAACAAATTCAGGCAGACGTAAATCCGTTGCTATGTACAGTGCGACGGATATGGCTGCAAGCTCGCACATGTAACTGGAAACAACGAGACTGAGTGCACGCCGCACTTCTACCTTCAAACTAGGAATGAAAACACCTATTCCCCCTGTCCCTTTATGAGCCAGGTATGACGCATCACAAAATATGCGACATGATGTTGTGCTGCTGGGCAGAAATACCGCCTCGACAAAGCGGCACCAAAGCCAGGGACATGGCAGGCAAATGGATAGAACGTCCATGGTTTGTGCGAGACTCGGGTCTGCTAAGAGCATCATTCCACACCCCGCAACTCGTAGGTGCCGACACTCCTTCTCACTGAGGGTGGAGTAGTCTCGTAGTACACGGGCGACAGGGTCTAGCATGCCACGACCAATGTTGCGCAAGCAGAGTAAGATTAACAACTCATCTGCACGAAGATGAACTGGTGGCTCACCCGCTTCTACCCACAGCGCCTGTACTGGGGTGGAAACAAAACAATCAGTGACAACCCTCAAGCAATCGTTGAGGGAAACCTGCGGAGATGATGATGTGTCACCGTAAGAAGCGGAATGTGATAGTCCACTACCGATCTAATATGCGCTCGATACGCAGACAGCAAATGCCCGCCGTTTGACGTTGCGGTGATGCATTAAAGCCTTGAGAATCACTACTCTACTGGAGATATTCTCTCTCAGGAATGACAAATGTTTTGACCACTCAAGACCACCATCAAGCCAGACACCTAAGTACTTCGTTTCCCGAACCAAATTCACAGTCACTCCGGCTGCATTTACACTAATAGGAATGGAGCGCACTGCGGGGAAACGCGAGAAGACCATCAACCCAGTGTTTGCTGGCGCCAGGGAAAGGCCACGGACCGAGAGACTCTGTACAACCCGATCCATTGCTTCTTGAGCATAGTTGGCTAAAGTCAGCATATCCGATCGTACAAACCAAAGAGCAACATCATCCGCATAGCAGACAATGTTGGCACGGTGCTCCATCTCAACCAAAACCTCATTAATTGCAATAGCAAATAAGACCGGGCTCAGGCAGCTGCCCTGTGGTAAGCCGCGGTCCGTTGAGGCTTGTGCAGACCAACATCCGTTGACACGGGTAACGAACACCCTCTCTCCTAGGAGGGCAATGATTGCTTGAGCCAGGAAGCAGCCGACACCCATTTTCCTGAGCGTGGCCTTCACCCATGCAATGCAAACCGTGTCATAGGCTGCACGGATATCAAGGAAGACCGCAACCACAGTTAGGCCAATAGCCCAGGCTTAACGAATGCTAGTCAGAAAGAACAAGATGGCATCTTGAGCACTGCGCCCTTGCCGGTACCCGAACTGGATGCTGGAAAGGCATCCAAGGAACTCCAAGAACTACAACAATCGGGATATTAACATGCGCTTGCGCACGTAGGGCAATAAAGCTATTGGCCTGTAATTGCGCAGATCTGAGCACTGGCTCCCTCGTTTGTGTACTGGAACGAGGATAGTAAACAATCCAGGAGTGCGGAATAGCCTCTTTCCCATCCAGGAGTGTCTGGAAATAGGCAAGAAGCTTCTCCCGTCCCGTTTTGGGGCAACTGGCACAAATGCAGATAAGAGATACCATCAATCCGAACTGCACTGCCCTGCTTACACTTGGCCAAAGCAGAGCGCAGCTCCGACTCGCAGAACGGAGCATCCGTTTCAGGACTGGTTTCGAATGGTGCCAAGGCTCTGGGTGGGCGCTCTCCACTCGGGAGACACTACACACTGGCAACGAGGAGGCTGGGGAATGAGCTTTTATTGGGGCCTTAGCCGTACGCCATGCGCCCACCCTAACTCCTAATACATAAACTCACTTCCAATAGACTGCCATGCACAACTACACTGTATCTACAATTCCTAAAGAACTAGTCAGCTTCCACTCCCACTTCAGCACACTAGTTCATGACTGTGCTGTGGTTCTGGTGCATGTACATATCCTTTACTCAAACCCATCACACCTACACTGTTGGAGACTAAGAGGGCACCCAAGTGTCATAGGTGAAGACCTGCCACCTTCACAAAGGCCGCAACAGCTCTTAAGCGCTTTTCATCTCCACTTTTGCTCCTCGCCTGAAGAAGCTCCGCAAGCGACATGCCTGACTCTGTCCAGCGCGCTATCGGAGCTCGGGCTCTAGCAAGGATTGGACAGTGGAGTACAATATGAGTCACTGTGCCAACGTCGCCACACTCATAGGCAGCAGACATACTCCAACCCAGCTGCTGACTGTGGGATGGGAGAAGCGAGTGCCCCGTCCTGAGGCGGGACAAGGAACGCGCCATCCAGTACAGTAGATCAGTAAGCAAGGGGTCATACGAGCAAGTCGGATGCATACTAAAGAGAACTCGGCCTGTTGTTGTACTAGCCCATTCATTATTCCATTCACGTAACGTCTTGTCTCTGAGCGTCACTTGATACGAAATGACAGAACGAACCAGAGAGACACTGCATGAGGCCGATGAGACAGCCGATTTGGCAATGAAATCAGCAATGTTCGTTCCCACTGTCACCACAGTGACCTTTCACCTAGTCCAAGCTTGGGACACTGAAGTGCATAGCATCCCACAGCTTCCAACACACCGAGTAGATCATGGGGTCTTTCATCTGCAGCGATTCAATGCTGCTCTGGACACAGGACAAACAAGACTTCGAGTCTGTCACAATAAAAACTCAGGCAGCCGTAAATCCATTGCAATGTCCAGCGCGACAATTATGGCCGCAAGCTCGCACATGTAACTGGAAGCAACGAGACTGAGCGCACGACGGACTTTTACTTGCAAACTAGGAATGAGTTCTATTCCCCCTGTCCCACTATGTGCCTGGTATGATGCATCACAAAATATGCGACACGACGTTGCACTGATGGGCCGAAATGCTGCCCCGACAAAGGCGGACAAATGGATAGAACATTCATGGTGTGTGCGAGACTCGGGTCTGCTAAGAGCATCATTCCGCGCCCTGCAACTCCTAGGTGCCGACACTCTCTCTCACTGAGGGTGGAATAGTCTCGTAGAACGTGGACGACTGGGTCTAACGCGCCACGACTAACGTTGTGCAGGCAGAGCGAGATTGATAACTCATCTGCACGAAGGTGAACAGGTGGCTCATCTCTTCCACCCACAGCGCCTATACTGGGGTGGAAACCAAACAACCAGTGACAACCCTCAGGCGGTCATTGAGAGAAACCTGAATGGCGTTGAGATGGTGATGTATCGTCGTAAGAAACGGAAGGTGATAGTCCACCACTGCTCTAACCTGCGCTCGATACACAGACAGCAATGCTCGCCGTTTGACGTTGCGGTGGTGCGTTAGAGCCGAATCACTACACGACTGGAGATCTTCTCTCTCAGGTATGACACGTCTTGACCACTCAAGACCACCATCTAGCCAGACACCCAAACGAGGAGGCGGCAGCGGGACTAACAATGTCAAAATGTTACAATGCTGCAACACTTAACAATGGGGCAACAATAGGCGAGGCGCACAAGATCGGATTGTAGCTCACTCGAACAAGATGCATCTATGCTCGGGCACGGGAAAGTAACATTGACGTGGTAGCTTCGGGGCGGCTCCATTAAATATATTCAATCGTCATCGAGAATCAGAATGAAATGGTCTTGGTTTTCACTTTAATCTATCAGTTTTAAACTGTATGGTGCAAAATCTATAATTTTGTGGACGGCCGACATGACTGAATGATTTATTTACTTCTTCAATGCACGCTTCCGGAAGCTAGTTGAATTATTTCCGCGATTGTGCATCTGCTGGCAACAATGCATCAGCTGACACATGCTAACTCTAGACACACGCTGGTGTGTTACCATCAAAAAACAACCGTGGGATAAAGCTTGGGCACAACCTGAACAGAAATACGTTATTCTAATGTTTCGTTTTTTCGCAAACAAAATTGGGTGTACAGTGGACATACCGTACACATAATAGACCACACCGTAGCAATTACAATAAAATGGAAGCGAAAAAAGCCAACAAATTAATTGAACAAAAAACGGCTTCGCAGTTTAGAAAAAAGCATTAGAGCTCTTATCCCCATACTCACAGCTGTGAAGGTACACGAATAAAAGCGGATTAGCGTTCACTCGAACGCAACGAACTATAATTTGAACTCCAATTGCAGGGAACAAGGATTGTAACATGCCAGTCTTCATGCACACGTATTCATAAACATCACTAATCAAACAAATAAAACGGTTGCATACTTCACACAAATAAAATGCGCACAAAAAATACAACATACACACGTACATGAAACAGAACGAAAATCTAAAACACATACAAACAGACGCAGTAAACAGCAAAACGCCTACAAAAGATGAAAAATACATATACAGATACAGGCAATAAAAACTGCCTTAATTAGGAGTATGCTTGTTTGACAAATTAGAAATGCACACAAAATACACATATAGCCACTCACAGGAAACATACTTAAAATATAAAACAACAAACTCAGACGAATATTAAAAAAACCTGTACGACATCAAAATTAAGTGCACACAAACATACACTCGCTCGCAAACATTAAACACTTCAAACACAAACTGTGTTCACTTTCTGACATAACCACTGAGAAAAAACAGTCATTGTTCCCTGGAATTGGAGTTCAAATTATAGTTCGTTGCATTCGAGTGAACTTTAATCCGTTTTAATTCGTGTACCTTCACAGCTGTGAGTATGGGGATACGAGCGCTACTGCTTTTTTCTAAACGGCGAAGCCGTTTTTTGTTCAGTTAATGATGCTAGATATGGTGATAATACAAGAGGGAGCCTGTGCTACACACGGCTGGTCTTGGATGCACCATTTGCAACACTGGTACGGTTTGGTTTCTCATGTGAATGTCCATGTTTCACCGAATTAAGTTTCTTCAATCCATATTTTGGCTAACAAACGCTTTCACTGATTTAAGTTTGTTCAATGCAATTTTTGCACACACTGGCTAACAAACGCTGATTTTCATTTACTTCGCTCCAATCAGTGCATCCTGTGACTCAGTTCACTGGATGCACCGTTTTAAAAATTGGCATGCTCAAGCATCGTTGCATGAAAAAATTATTCGCTGGCGAATAATGTTGTATTGCTTGCTGAAGTCCGTTGTACTCACGGGTGGTGTTGGATGCACCGTTTGCTGGTACGGTTTGGTCGCTCATGTGTATGTACATATTTAACCGAATTAAGTTTTGTCAATCAGATTTTCGCTTCGTGCACTCAGTCATCAACCCGGGACACGATGCAGCCGCGACCCCTTTTTCTGACTCGGTCTTCAGGCCCTGACATTTAATATGTCTATGGGAAGCAAATAAATACGCGTTTGTAGAAAATTAAAACCTTTAGCCCAGGCTTTGGCATTTTTTCTTTTCTGGGTGAGGCAGAAAGTAAATCACCAGCATAACAATGCCTCATTACTGTTTTGTTTACACTTACAAAGGTCTTATTGTTGCCGACCAATTTGCAAGATAGCAATGATAAGACTCGTGCTCCGTAATGATTGTTGCTGTCCATGTTGAAACAATTCAGTTCAGGTCTGAAAGCACGCATGTGCACAATAAATCAGCCATTCTATCGCTTCCAGCTGCCAATTTCGACTCAACTCGCTTAGCTGAAATACGGCTTCCTTCATTTTACCCATCAACAGTCAACGGTTTAGACGAAAGTTTGAAATCCATAGCACGTGTACTAATTGTTCAGCACCGCAACAAAGACATAACACGTGCACGAACACGTGCACCAAGAATGTAAAGCGAAAAGTGATTGTTAGATACTTACTTAAAATCACTTAAAAGTATTCCTAGTCTTGAGTTCAACGGTCTTAAGTAGATTATGTAGATTAGTATATTAGTTTATTTATTACTTTATAAAATTAGTTTATATAAATGGTACACTGATTAAAATTAAAAACGTCGAGTGTGCAGTAAAAAAAGGGTTATTTGATTGAAGTTTCACTTTGTTTGTTGAAATTACACGAATAAAAATTTATCTTTTTTTAATTTAAATAATCAAATGTACAATTGAGAAACTTACAATCTGTTTATAATGGTCGCGTCCTTTCTTGAGTCCTCCCATGATGCAACGCAAATTATCGAGTGAGCTGTACTGGCAGCATGGCGCACTGACAAAGCTGAAAAAAGTGGCGGCCACTCCACGTTCTAAACTTCGTCAACGAAGCTAACCACAGTCAAGCCACGGAAGTAATTCTAATCGTTGCACGTTGATATCAGCAAGATGTATTCCCAACAGTACCTTGAAATGTAAGAAGGATTCATTAAAGGCTACTGCAGAAAACACTGGAGTTATTTTACCGTAAATAGAATGCAAGAACAACAAATTTGGCTTTGGAAGAATTCTCCCTGAGCTTGACTGTTGATCCAAATAAAGTCTCTTGTAAAAGCGCAAATATGGTTATTTTTCAGACCCACCAAATAGTGATAAGAGCCAGACGTCCTGTTTTATCTCGTTGTACTGAATAAACGATCGTATCCCACTTATTTTTTTTTCTAAAAAGTAATATATAAAACATTTACGCCGCCCCCCGCCATCCCCCCAAATCAATCCCAACCTAACCACACGTTTTGGGTATAGAGCACCAATAATATA
>JAHWFP010004114.1:28238-38530 GCA_023313725.1 Lithobius niger
TGGAAACTTGGCGGGTTTTTCTACCAGTTTTGGTTTTGGGTGGATATATAATACGCTTTGGTCGGGCAAGGAAATCATCATTATGAATTATGCACTACAATGAAAAAGGGCGAGCGACCGACAATGTCAAACAAACGTATGTGGCCTGTAACAATCCACATATTGCTTTAATAATGTTAGCTCTTAGAGCCAACTTGAAGATTTCAAAGTTGGTTGAGTAACAATCACTGCATGCACGACCGTTGTTGCGCTTGGTATCAGAACGGAGACACGTCCTCCATTGAAAATAGACATTTACTTCCATAACACAAATCAACAGAGGTTCAAAGGGAGGCGGAGCAGGGATGGTGATATTCAGACCACACAGTAGGGGTAAGACTAGACCGGCGTATGTTAGGCCGGGGGTACAGCTAGTTCCCTCTATTTGTTTTGTGGCCTCCCGGCGTTAATTTTTTCACGGTGTAGTTTGACCCGACGATACATCGAGACCGGCAAAGTATAGCGTATAAAATTTACTTAATTAAACTTAAAAAGAACTTGTATAATGTTACAAAGTAAAAACTGTAAAGTGCACAAATACACATTAAAACTGGACGTTTCGGCTCTTGTCAGAGCCATTATCAAGATTACCAAGTAAAAACAAATAACAAATAACACAAATAAAAATAACACAAGAAAGCAATTTATGTTATTTGTAATTTTGTTTAGGATAGACCTTTTTCGAATGAAGCTTTAGTGCGTAAATCCTTCCCTAAGGCAACAGTACAAGAAATATTGTCCCACGGAAATATTATACGCCAATGACAATTTCAAACAAAACTGCTCGCTATAATTCAATTTTTATGTATGTAAAATTATGCAAGAATTACACGTTCTCGAAAAGTGCATAAACGTTTTAAGCAGAAAAATTAGTTTTCTATTTTAGTCTCGCACTTTGCGATGGCGGTTTGAAAATAGCTGTTACTCTTTCTACCACTGTTGTAGTATATTTCGAACACAGGATGCGTTTCGAAAATAATGCGTTTAGAATGAATAATGGAAGACGAATTTAGTTTACTAAATTAGTTAAATAGATTGCCTTGTGTTAGAAACTAAAACGCAATTAGAAAAAAAATTATCAGCCCGTTGGGTGGTATTATTTATTGTTCTTCGTATTGAAGTATTTACGGGGTACAGTCTTCACGCAGTTGACTTAGGGAGGATTCACGCACTAAAGATTCATTCGAAAAAGGTCTATTATGATAATGGACCTGAGATGAGTCGAAACGTCGTGCATTAATGTGTATTTGTGCCCTTTCCGTTTTTCACTTTGTAACATAATATAATAATTTACCACATATGATAATTTACCAATAATAATTTTCCACACTTGGTATTACCCGATAAAGTATGCGTCGTAAATTATCAATGGTAAATCAGTATATGTGGCGTAAATTATTACACGCCTTACGTCTTGAAGGTCATTTTTCTAAAATCTAATACAAGTCTCGATTTATCGATTTTCGCTTCAATCCATCCATCTTGCTTTTTCCACGAGGATTGCAATTTGGTAAATTCCCGTTGAAAATGCACCGGTTGAAGTAGATAATTTTTCTTAATCACGTGCTACATTCTCAAGGAGGAAATGACTAACTGGGACTTTGACAGGGTCCCCTTTCCAGTAATCGGCCTAGGGTCGCAAATGCGGCGGCCCCATACTGTTCTGGAAGGTACTAGGAAAAAACGCCCCCAACAAAACGCCCCAGGGAAAAAAATGCCCCTAGGAAAAAATACCCCTAGGCTCGAATCTCCAGGTTCACCCTATTTCGTAACTACACTTCCTTAAGTAGTAAGGTTCAAAATTGAGCTGGTTCAAATTGAGCTGGTTTGAGTAAGGTTCAAAATTGAACCAGATAGCTGGTTCATCTATACAAGCATTGGTTTGCTTCAGAAGACGTAAGGCTCCAAGAAATATATTTTTTAAAAAAAGGTTGAAATTGTGAGCAATTCCAAGCCCCGAGTAGAGATTCCGCTAGCGAATTAGTACCTTTACGACACCCTGTCCGTTTGCATTTGATTTACTTTAAAGATATACTGTTTTGCTTAAAAACTGAAACGACTTCGTGAGATTAAAACTGTGGGTGATTCCGCGGAGATAGTCTAAAATAGTGAGATCTCAAGAATTGGAGACGGTGTTCTGGATCCGTAGACTTTTTGAAGGAGAAAGAAGGCTAGTTTAAGGGAAAAAGTAGCTAAGTATGTGAATTGTGATCGGGGAGAGTTTAGTTAAATAAACTTCTTGGTGCTGTAAGTCATTTGAAGCAAACTAATGCGCGTACAGATGAATCAGATCAATTGTGAATCTCACTGGACGTTTTTGACGGCGAAAGAAGTTTAGTTCAAGGAAAAAAGTAGCTAAAAATTAATTGTAAACGGAGGGTAAATAAATCCGGATACCGTTTGGGAGGGACCCCCAAACACCGTACGGGGTCCCCCGAACAGGAGTCAGCATAATGCAAAAGACGGTAATACCATTTCCAGGAAAAAAGGTGAAAATACTCAAGTTTGTGTAGAAGAAGGCCCCACTTTTCTCAGGCCCCCCAAAAATGTAGCTGCGGCCCTGAATAAGCCAGATCAACTTCCCTGGAGCTTCCTCAACCACATCAACTTCCTCAAAAAGATTACAACTCCAGTTTTTTAAACGATTTAAAATAACGGGATGTATTAAAAGTTGTGCAAAATAAAATTTGCATAAACGAACGACTTCATACATTAATGGCTTCACGCCCTGCCTGCGAAATAACGGATCGTCGCATTTACATTTTAATGGCCGCAATTTCCCGCCACACAATCCGACACAAACACGTGTCTTTTGTAACGGTTCATGGATTGAGGCATTTAGTGGGTGGGGGGCGGGGGGAGGGGGGGGGGGAGGTAGGGTGGACCAGGTCAAACGTGAAGAAGAAAAGGGGTGGGAAGTTGTGTGTTTTACCGTGACTCCCGTGAGCTTGTAAATGTTGGGAAATTGGCTTCGGGTTTACCTTACGTGGTTCATAACATGGCTGACGGGGATAAAAGGAGGAATTCGGGATTTTTGGACGGCTGAGAGCTAAAATGGGATGAAATTTCGACCCAAACCTTAAAGCTCAAAGCTTCTATTAACCTATGGTGGAATAAGATTACCCAAAAAGTGTTTTTAGATCATGGTTATTTATTGGCTCGTCTAAATTGCGGGTTCGGGTCACAAATAGCCAAAATGTAGCCTACATTTAGCCAAAATATAGGCTTTAAAAGGGTCGGGATGGTCGCGCAAGCATTGGTTAATTCTGGGTTGAGTTGAAGTTTGGGCTAGGGTTATGGAAGAATATTCTAAATAAGAGGCATCCAAAAATGGCGATTGATGCGGGAGTGGGTCGGTTGGGGGGGATCAGGAGATAATCAAAGTTAAAGGGACACCCGGCCTGCCTTATAACATTCCTCTTGCCTAATAACAGCCACGCGGATATCGCAATCCGCGCATTTACCAGCTTCAAGGTCGGCTGGGGTGGTATAGCTGCGTTCCTCGCAGCGAGGAACGTAGCTGCTGTCTCGGTTGGCTGTGGGAATAGTACACGAAACAGCATCAAGTTAAAGATTGTGTCGTCACAAACCGGAATGATTCTCGTATTTTAACAACACAATTTATAATTTTCTAGGCTAGTGTCTTTAATTCTGTTTCGGCGATCTATTGGAATAATTCATTTTAATGTTTACCGCGTTAATCTTTTAGATTTTTGATCTCATGGCAATTATTAGAAAATTAGTACATGCACACACAGAGATGAAACGTCATGATTATTGTAAGCGCGCAAAGCATCATACTGCGGGACGCTATAAATAAAGTGAACAATTATTCAACAGAAAATCTCCTAGACGCCACGTTTTAAAACGTATTTTTACCAAGGGATTGACTAACGGTAAGGAAATAGAACTTTAGGGCCGAACTTGATGTAGTGGATCGAGAAAAATGGCGCTGGGAGGTATGTCCCTTTAAAAGCTAAAAATTGAAGCTAACCATTCGTCTAGCACGAGTGTGAAACATACTAGTGTTTCATTGTTAAAAACAAAGGAGGATACTCAAACACAAAGTATTCGTCTTGAATATTACAATCATTGTTGAGATCTGAAGATAGAATCCGGGAGTTCGTATCGGCAGCTCGACATCGGGAATCGGCGAATGTAAACAAGCTCTCTGCATAAATTCGGGGGCCGAAAAAAACCCTGGGGAAAAAAAACGTAAAAAATTCCAGGCTAAATAGTCTTTTCGAAAAAAAAATCCAAGAAAAATACAGGGAAAATACGAAGGGAGGGATCTGGGGAATCGGTGTAATGGCAATGGCTGATAAAAATTGACGGTTGAACGGGTGATAGTAACGATTGAGTCGGATTGTCTTTGTACGGATGGTAATTTTAAGGTTCAGGTTGATTTACGTGATGGTCAGTAAATGAATTCTCGCCCGACTTAACAAAGGTCGAATGCGATGGGGATACAATTTATGAAAGTTAGGAGGACTTGACGTTACTAAAACTGGGAGGATTGGGGCAAAGAGAAAGTTGGGGAAATAAAAACTTTCTAGTTTAATATTTTACCAATGTTCAGCCGTTTGACGAATGCGTTGGGCGATTGGAAGCGGGCCAAGCTAATGTTTTTGACCTAGGACTGCTCGAGCATTACCAATAGTCGCCAGGGCAACGCATCGTCCTAACATTATTTACATTGGAATAACAGGGTTCAGACAGTCCATGGCGGACAGTTCATGTGACGTTCAAGCAGTGGTGCTAATCTGCTCGTTTAAAGGAACATGCATCCCTGTTGGCTTTCCTGCATGACTCAGTATTGTGACATTAGTTCAAACGTATGTAAATGTTGCCAACACATTCATTTTCTTGTCTTTTCTTGCGTGCGAGTCGATTTGGCGACATTAACTCTAACCTGTGTAAATGTTGCCAACTGCAATTTCAACGGGTCGCACGATATACCGGAAGGATTCATGTCCCTTTAAGCTGTGTTTGAGTGTTGTGCTTAGGCCTTGTAATTATACTGTGTAACAGGGTGCGTGGCGTACGGCCGATACCCGTCAGATTAAAATTAAAATTAAAATTCACAGGGTTGATAATGGCTGTTGGTTTGATAACTATAATGTTATCGTTGGAAAGAAAGCAGATTGTTGCTTAGAATCTGAGAATTATCTGAGAATTGGTTGAGAGTTAATTTAGTTTTTTAAAACCCTTAAAATAGTGTTAAAAGTTTGAAGCTACCAAACGGCACATCCGGGACCTACACACACACACAAAAAATTTCAAGGTTTTTCCCACGAAAACTATGGCTTGTAGGCTGGACTAGCAACAACAACAGGATATACTAGACCCCCACAACAACGAATCGGAAGTAGGGGTGCCGCTTTATTTTTCCCCAGATGGGCTCTTTGCAGCTGAAAACGAACTGCAGAAATAGACTGAAACTGCAGATTAACTACAGATTCAACAGCAACTGCAAAAAAAACACTTAAAAAAACTGCAGGCAACCTGCAAGTTAATAATGTGAAGTTCAACAAGCCAATTCCAAAACTGCAAAATAACTACAATGAAACAGCAGGGAAAATGAAGTGCAACTATAGCATTGCGCAAAAACTGCAGAAAAACTGTATTCATTTATTCATTCATTCATTCCTTCATTCATTCATTCATACATTCATTCATTCATTATGTATTGTGTGTTGGTCCATTTGATATGGGGTGCAATCAGAAGGTGGCGATGACAAATTAATTGTCATTAGCTACCTGTGATGCAATCTGCCTGCAAACGTTCGCCTCTGAAATCACAGCACTGCTCCCCTCCCCACAGAACACCCCTAAAATGTATTTTCAACATCTCTAGTGGGAAAAAAAAACCATTTCCCGTAAAATAAAAATATTCACAAATACAAACAAACATAAATACAAAAAAAAATAAATACTGGAATAGATCCGTTATGTGAAAATTACTACTAAGGCGAAACTGAAAGCGAAACTTATGAAACTGAAAATTGGATTTCTGATTTGCGACCTTACACATAAATTGCAAATCGGGTTAAAATCACAACAAAACAGATTTAAAAAAAAATCGTCATAACAAGAACAACTCATCATCTTTTGCGTAGTGCTCAAGAAACAAAACGCACCGTTTGCTACTTAAAAAATCTACAACACAATTGGTCAAGGTCAAGTCACACCATCGTTGCACCTGCACGTCCACGCGACAATTGACAAACCACCAACCAAAGCCACATCTCCTTCCGTTTGTGACGCTGCTGCTGGCGCCATCTTGTTGATGACGTCATGCAAGAAATTCTTAGCGTTGAGTAATACTATACCGAATGGTAACGGGTCACCAGAATGTAAAACCAAATAATTCCTGCCACCCTAGAATTGCCCCAATTTTTGTTCACCCCCTCTCCCCCCCCCCCCCTTCATTTCCACCCCAAACGGCAATCACCAGCCCTAGGTCTGGGGGTAAATCCCTCCCCCCAAGAAAAAATCAAAAAAAAATCTGGCAATTCTGTTACCTACCGAATTCTTCCTCCCGTCCTAAATGAACTGAAGAAATTAGTGTTATGGAAATTATTATGAAAATTCTAATCACTCAAAAACGTTGTTATTGACTTACTGTCGAATCCCGTGTACTGACGTATATTGGAATCCTCTCGTGGTGTATTTAGCGTTTTTCAGACGTACGTACGTTCAATGTACATGTGTGTAATTAAACGTGTAAATTAAAGGTATAAATTTAAACGTATAAATTCGAATATGTTGGTTGAAATCACTGCTGCACAGAAGGTGTTGTGAATTCCACGTATGGGGTGTGGGACGAACAACACGAGTTTTAATACTATCTTATCTTTATTTTGCTTTAATTGTGACGCCATAGGTTGGAAAAGTATTGTAACTCGGCAAGTCGTCAGTTAGTTCGAGCGATCCGCTGACAGACACGATTAGATAAGACAGTGTAGTGGTTACAGCGACCAAACAGGAGATGTATGTTTGCGGTTTATTCGGTTGAATTTTTCGGCATTGATGATGTTTATTATGATTGATGTTGTTCAGTGAGGCACGTTACGAAACAGAAGCAAGGAGCTTCTTATTCTTCGTGCTGCTGTCTGTCTTTGAGTAATTATTGTTTGTCTGTATGCACGATAACTTCAGAAACCATTAACCGATTCATTTCAAATTTTCCATGTTGATTATACGACCTATTTGTAGATTTAAGCTGGTCAATCAGTAAAATTAGTTAGGGAGGGATCCAGGTTTTTTTTAATTAAATACGCGAGAAAATACTATTTAAATGCGAAATGTTGAATAGTCCTTAAAAATTGTATTCAGGGAAATTATTCGACATTAAGCACGTGCGAAATTTCTTTAAATCATTAGAGAGCAATGACAATAACGCCTTTATTCACTGCGGAGTACGTATCTGGAGTCAGTCGTTGAGCTAGCTGTAGGGGGCACTGGATATACTTCGTGGAAGCAAAAACATTAGCTCAGTTTGTCAAATCCATTGCTGTGAGAGCGGCTTTTCCTGGACCGAAAAATGCTATGTTTTTGGATTTGTTGGCAGCGGACGCATTTTTCAGCAAGAGAAATCTTTTTCCTTCCGATTTATAACCTTAAAAGGCCATTCCTCCCAGCGCCATTTTTTCGATCCTCCACATCAACTACGGCCCCAAAAATCTATTTACTTCCGTTAGTCAATCCCTTGCTAAAAATCCGTTTTTAAATGTGGCGTCTAGGAGATTTTCTGTTGAATATTGGGGAACTTTATTTACGTTCTTTCAGAACGTATATGATGCTTTACGCGCCTGCAATGACCCAGAAGTTTTATCTGTGAGTGTGCAGTACTAATTTTAATCGTTTGCTAGTAATTACTATGAGACTAATACAGTAAAACTTAAAATTAATTATTCCAATAGATCGCCGAAGCAAAATTATAAGGCACTAGCCTAGAAAATTATAAATTGTGATTTTAAAATAGTAGAATCATTTCGGTTAGTGACGACATAATCTTTAACTTGATTCTGTTTCGTGTACTATTCCCAAAGCCAACCGAAACAGCAGCTTCGCTCCTCGCTGTGAGGAACGCAGCTACCACCCCAGCCGACCTTGGTGCTGTAAATGCACGGATGGCGATCTGCGCGTAGCTGTTATAAGGAACGCGGAATGTTATATGGCAGGTCGGGTATCCCTTTAATATATGTTTAGAAGCGTTCGGAATTGGATACATTGGGATCGTGGATTTAGGCATTTTGTGTTTTTGTCAGGCCGATATTTTAATATGCATCCCCGGTCTGGTCCCCACACCTCGTGGGGGACATTGACAATGTCGAATCCGTGCAGCGTGCATTTACAAAGCGACTGCGAGGGCTCTCAAACCTAAATTACTCTGAACGACTGCGTGCCCTAGGGGCTGATTCATTGGAGCGACGACGACTAAAATGAGACCTTTTGCTCGTGCACGCCCTCCTACATCGCCAATGCGACATCAATTATGGTCGCTTTTTTGAAATAAGAATTGACAGTGTAAATAGGGGATCCCGCCCCTCCCCCTCAAATTGGTACAACCTAAGGCCACGTTGAACTGTAGAAAGTTCTTCTCATCTGGAGTGGTGAGTGTGTGGAATGGTTTACCGTCAGACGTGGTTCTGGCACCAAATGCTGGTGCTTTCAGGCGTGGCCTGGTACCGCAGAGGGACTATTTGACCAGACATGTTTAGTACTCCTGATTACCTCTAATACATTATTGATTTAATTTATATCTTTTTATTACTATTATTACTTTTTTTCCCCTTTTACTATAGAGATGTGACATTTGCCGCCATATTGGCACCAGATTGGCACCAGTATGGGTTTTGGAGGGCATAACTACAAGGTGCACTACATAAAAATGGAGGGAAAAACAACGGAAGACCGGAATTCTTAGGCTTAAAATAACGTTGTTTTCTTCGACAACAAAAATTGCGCGTTTTAGGTCTAAGAAATCACTCTTCACAGCATCGGCTTTAGTATGACACCCTTTTGTTTCTCTCTGAAGTGCCCCTTGCAGCTAACCCATTAAGGCTCCAGCATACAGTTATATACAATAATACTACGTTATGTCACTGCCCTATTGGTGGTTCCCGACTGGTTCCCGACACGAGCACGGTACCAATTGTAGAGTTATTGCTTCTTCTCTATTAGTAGATAACCACTAACACACAATTCGTAATATGCCATCCTTAAAAATCTTCAGCTTTTTTTCTCTCGTCCAAATATTAAATCAAGACACACGCTAGTGTGACGCCTGCTAAGGCTCGCTGACGACATCACCGTCCATTTTATAGTATGTATTACAAAGGGTGGGATCGGTTCAGGAGAGTTCGGAACTGGAAGGACCACCAGTGTTAATATGTTTTAGAGGCGTAACTGCATCAGCCAATCGCATCGAGAGGGCACCAGGGATTCACCTACAGATTTTATGATCACCACACTTCCTCGCGAAAAATTACCTCACATAAAATGGGCCTCCTTTGGCCTTCAGAGGTACCTAAAGATTGCTAAGTCAATACTGTAGGCTTAATTACTAAAATAAAGGCGTAATCATACAAATTACATGTGCCGCCATACAGCAGGATGCAAACGTACTACTACTGCTCTAAAAACATGGCGGACAAGGCTGAAACTTTCGTTTGATGGGCGAATTATATCACCTGAAAGCTAAAATATCGGATTACTACTAAGGAAGCGGACTCTGTTTATCGCCCGGGGAGAGGGGGGGGGGTTCCTTGGATTTTCAGGTCATCCGAGGGGGGGGGGGGTGTCATACATTAGGTCCCGTCAAGGTACAGTCACAAAAAAAAACACTGAGCAACCAGAGGAAGATTACAATCTTACCCTGAAAAATTACACTTTCAGCAGTCGACATTTCTAAAAACGTCTTAGCTTCTCTGGGGCAAATCCCCTCGATGTAAGTGTTTGCAGCAGAGATGGACGTGGGTCACTTTTTCCGACCCATGACCCACCTGACCCACTCGAGTCCAGACCCACGACGACCCATCCCACTTCACCCACCCAATACAGAACAAAATATGACCCACTAACCTTAACTGACTTATCACCAACCCTTTTTTTTAACCTAAGCTCTTCTAGACTTTTTCCCCCAAATTGTCTTTATGACGACCTTTTTCTAGGACTTTTGGGAAGCCTTCTAATTAAAGCTTTTGTTTTATTAAGAAGGACATAAATGCCAACGAAGCATTTCTGTT
>JAHWFP010004114.1:38630-53280 GCA_023313725.1 Lithobius niger
CACGGTAATCTTACGGTAATTAGTAGTCTTACTAGTACTCTTTAAAAAATGTTCTTACTCTTTCAGAAATAATTTACCCCAGAAGGCTAAAAACCAAAATAAGGCATTGGTTTTTAGCCTTCTGGGGTAAATTATTTCTGAAAGAGTAAGAACATTTTTTAAAGAGTACTAGTAAGACTACTAATTACCGTAAGATTACCGTGGGTCGGTGGGTGAACGGCGTTTCCCGACGACCCACATGACCCACGATAAAAATGTGACCCATTTGACCCACTGACCCACGGGTCAGTTCCATCTCTGATTTACAAGGTTTCGAAGTTGTCAATATTAATACTAGCTCGCGTGTCCAAAAAACGCACGTGTGCACCGGCACTTAGGCCTAGTTACTCTGAATCGGAAGCATATGAAGCCAGGTCACAACTGGTTAAGTAAATACGGATGCAAACCTATTTACGTTGCCTTTTGGACTTAAATGTCAGACTGCCAGCCTGAGGGGGAATCGAAACCACGACCCTTGAAATCAAAGACCGATGTCCTAACCGCTGAGCCATTCTGACACGGCCTTATTTAATTATTCAAATACAGGCAAAATCACACATGTGTCTGATTACATGTGCCACCATATCGTAGTGTACCAACACACTAATCCTGTACCAAAAAAAAAAGGCAGATAAGGGTGAAACATTTGTTTGATGGGCCAATTTTACCACCTGAGAGCTGAAAATTCAGGTTACTAAGGAAGCGGTCACTATTTATTGCCTGGGGTGAAGGGGGAGGGGCTTGGATTTTTCAGGCCATTTCGGGAAGGGAAGGGGGGAGGGTCATACATAAGTGATTAGGCCCCGCCAAGGTAGAGCCACAAAAGAAGCACTGACCAAACCGGAAGAAAATTGAATTCTTGATCTCAAAAGTTAGACTTTCAGCAATCGGAATTTCTTAAAACGTTTCTGCTTTTAGGGGGCAAATCTCCCACCCCATCGATGTAAGTGTTTACAAGGTTTTTTGAAGTTGTGTCCGAATAGGGAGTTTTTAAAACAACGGACAAACAAAGGTTACGAAAACGAACTGTGAAATTTAAGTGAAATCTTTCAAGTCACTGTTTGCAAAGTTCGCAACGCAAACTTGTCATTAAAGTTAACAAAATTGAGTGTTGGCATCCCACTTCCTTCTTCTTCCATACTCCTACCGAACAAATATAGGACTAAGATTTACCTAAGGTACACCTAAATGTAAGACCTTAAGTAGGCCTAACGCCTAAAGTGTACTCTGGCACCAAGTGAGCTCAAATAAAGAGAGATATTACATCAATTTTTACTTGGTCATTTGTTAGCTAACTGGGTTCCCTTCATAAAAAATGGACACAAAAGAAGCGACGGGAACATAGTACTGTCTGACTGCATCAAATACAAGATGTTTCATTAGGCGCCATTCTGACCTTGGAATGTGCCGAAATTATTGCCAAAGATGGAGCTACTAGTTCGGACTTAGAGCCGACCGAGGTAGCTGAAGAATGACTGATTGAGCCTAGTGGTGGTATCTGCAAGACGCTCGACCTATCCACAGCCAACCGAGCTATCTCAGTCGACTTAAGAGTCCGAACAAGTAGCTCCACAACAATCGGCCATAATTACACGGCGCATTCAAAGTTCATATGGCGCCTACCAAAGCGTGTTTGTAGTGATACAGTAATGAAATTATTGCAGCGAATAGTAACGTGTTCCCACCTTATTCCCACCTTTTGTGTCCAGTGTCAGAGACTCAAAGGTAATATACGCAAATAAAAATAAATGTAAGTCCCCTTTAAAGGCAGATTGTCGCCGAACGAAAGTCTGAAGAATATAGCACTATTATAGCTAGCTCTATTTTGTGTTATCTAGAATTGCTTGCATCAAGCGATGGAATGCTCAATGCCATTCCTTTGAACGAAACAAACAAGCCACGTGCCTCCTTAATTATTGATTGAAAATTTGGCACGTCTTCATGCATCTGGGAACAAGCCATAAAAGTAAACGATATAACTGCCGCTAGATGGCGCCACGGTAAATTATAAAGATTTTCTATAGGTGGTCAGCAGGACCCGTGAATGCTGCACGGTAGATTGGATCTCCCGGTCTTAGTCTTCCCTGGTGTTTGGTCTTCTTAGGATAGTAAATCAAGTATGCAATATTTCATTCATTAGTAGATTGATACTTCAATTTTACTCGCCCCTTCTCTTCCCCTCCTTTTCTGCCCACGTCCCCTGCTGCTAGTTAGTCTCCGTGATTGACTCCCGGAAATAGCCTCTCCCGGTGTTTGGTCTTCTTAGGAAAATCTATCACGTTTGCAATATTTCATTAGTACACCCAGACCCAGAAAAGACGCATCTACTTGTGTTTTGCTGAATGTTAAAAAAACCGTTTCACTGAAAAAGCCGGCATTCAGTGACTATAAAGAATCTACCGTGGCGTCGTGTATTGGCAGTAATATCGTTAACCTTTACAGTTTGCTCTCAGATGCACGAGGGCATACCACATTTTTAGTCAATAGTTACTTACTGTGTTAAAAGATATTTCTTTGTGCATCCCTTTGCTCGCTGCATCCCTTTGCGCTAGAGAGAACTAGAAGAATAAAGAACTAAATGACGCTAGAAGTTGCAGACTTTATTTGGTGGCAGCCGGCCTTTAAGTCCTCCGATAACAAACGTGTTTGTTTCCTTATAAAGTTTATATTTGCTCTGAAACTTCCCATTCAATGCGAGAAAAACGAAGCCAGGTACGATTGGTGCCCGAACAGGGACTTTTGTTTTTAAAACAACGACAAACCAGGGCCGTAAAAACGTACTGGGAAATTTACGAGAAATCCTTAAAATTACGATTACTGAGTTCACACCGTTAATTTATCATTCGGGTAAACACAATTTGTAAGTTCGCCCAAACTCCCACCATCCCACATCAGCATACAAATGCAGCCATAAGGGAAGGTCTATTCGGAAACCCTTAGGGGACTCAAGTTTACTCTGTTGCCCGGGTTTGTTTACCTTACAACTTAAAACACTACCAAACACGCGATAGTCCGACTACGCGTCAGCAATGATAATGATTATGTTAATGAAACCATGTCGTTGACGGAGGAAGGGGGATTTCCTTTTAAAGACATGCAAAACTCCGACGGGGATGCGCGGGCGGCGATTTAAAATCTTGAAAAAAAAAGTTAAAAAAAATTTGTCCCTGAGAAATCCGAGACTTGCTGATAATAATCACGGCGTCGCCTAAGGCCGAGGAATCCTCGCTAATTATCAAAGCAAAAACTCGTTTCTCCGTCGCTTTAAAAAGAAGCGACGGGAAAATGAATTGAAAACGGAAGAGGTTTGGTGAAAGTTGAAGTTGTGTAATGGCAAGAGTCTTGGATGATGGGTTGGAGTTTCCCTTCCCATAGCGTGACAAAATGTCGATGACTACTTGCGTTAACTACCTCGCCGCGACGTGATTTGTGAGAAACGTGTGTCCCCCTTCCCCCCTTCCTCCGACGGCCATGGATTGCGGAAGAGTTAAGAGCGCTTCCAATGACGGAAATTAAAGTTGTCACCATCTTTTAATGTTTTCTAATTGTATAGGGTTGGGTGAGATTCGAAATTTTGATCTTCGAAATTAGAAACTTTGCATCGTTGCGTACACTCGACTCATGTAAAAACTTCAAACTGGAACTTTTCGAGTTCCGCAGAGTTTTAAAAAAAATCTTTGTTTTCTTCGAGAAATTGCAGCAAAACCTATCACCTTTACTTACATTCTGTAGATTTAGGGCCAAATTCATAATGACGGCTCAACTCAAAGTCTGAGCTGGTACTTTGATGAGTCAGGGTGAAGCCTGAGCCTAGCTCAGACTCACTTTGGTATACATAATGAAATCCAGGCTTAGAATTAGCAAAGTAAAGCTTTGGCGTGAGTTTGAGCCTAGCTCACACTTAGCAAAGCAGAGCTTTGAGGCATGCATGGAAACACAAACAGGATTTCTTGAGTCGACTCACGTTTTGAGCATGAGCCACGACTTGGCTTTGCCATTATGTATACGAAGTGAGCGAGGCTCAAATTTTGCACTAAGTCGGCCTCACAGTGAAGCCTGAGTCCGTGCTCAGCTCAAGCTATGGTGTCATTCTGAATACCAAATTACTAAGCTGAGCTCGAGCTCATGCTTGGCTCACGCTGAGCCGTCATTATGAATTTGGCCCTTAATGCTATAAAAAACTGCGGAGTCTATATTATACAGTATGTCTCAGAAGTCCCAAACCAGGTAGGCCTATACGGTATAGGCCTATACAGTGTAGGCCCATACGACGTACGCTTAGGCCTAAGGTGTAAAATTCAGCAAACTATGAGCAAAATATGCACCTAATGGGAGTAGCAAATGTCTTCCAAAATAGGGATTCACTCGCAGTAAACCCAGGACTCGAACCCAGGGTTTTTCCCTGGGTGTAGTATAGGCCTATAGGCCTACCTGATTCAGGACGTCTGAGACATACGGTATATACCCTTACGTAGGAAGGTTTACGTATGTTCCTTTGCTGTTTTGACTTCGGATACTGCAGTGTTGCTGCATTGTTTAGTCCACGTGAAATCTTACTGCCGTATAGTGAAATGTTTTTACCATTTTTACTTCTGCCATCGATAGATAAGCTAGTGGTTGAGACATTCTACTTGGCTAAACAACATCGCTGGAAAATGTTTAAAACCTGATTGTTTTAGTGTGTTTAGCACAGCTTCACAAATAATTCAGGGTTCGCGCGAGTCCTTGAAACCTTCAAATGTCCTGGAAAGTAGTAATGAATTTCCATGCCTGGAAAGGTGCTTGAAAATCTTGAAAAATTATATATGCATCATCAACAGGGTGATTAACGGAAAGTAGATGATGTGACTGAAAAACACTGAAAAAAATTTAGCCAAGAAAGTAGTCGCGTGTGTAGCCTAACATCACTATTCGTTGGTTTGGGCATGAAAAGTTTTGAATTTGGGCTCTGGGTTTAATTTACGTGCGTAATGGTTGGATACAGCAGTAGGGTTTCACGTGGACTAAACAGTACAGCAACACTGCAGTATCTGAAACCTTACAGGAAACTTTATTTGTGTTCCTTTGCTGTTTTGACTTCGGATTAGTTAAACCTTACCTTAAGCATCAAACGAGTTCGTTTTTGTTTTCTATTTCGTGATAGTTTGTGGAGTACCGTGCAGTTTAACTTAGCTTGTTTTAATGTTTTGTATCTTTATCAATTACGGTTTGCGCAAACCAATACGGAAACAAATTATGATTGCAGCTGGCGTTTGCTGATTGGCATTGTTGCATAAAAAAAATGTTTAAAACAATGTAAAAGAACCAATCTGGTCGTTTAGAGCTCCCTAACCCCTCAACCACTTGACCAATTAAAAAAGGCCTTATGAAAAGGGCAATACACAACAATATACAGCAATAAACAGCAATATTTATAAAATGAGCTAAGAACAGTTTTGTAGGACAAAAATATTTGATCTGTAGAGAGTGTAGACGTAACGTGTCGTGCCAAGAACAAGAAGTAAAAAATGAAAATCACGATTCCAGCTCACGTCCACATCTCCGATGCGACAAATTGGAAATTAATAAAAGTTCGGACACTTATTCACCAAGTACAACAAAGCTTATTGTGTACGCAGCGCATCTTGAGTCCTGTCGGTATTTTATGAGCGGCTACGTCTTCCTGGAGGGAGCAGCTGTAATCAACGGTCACCATTGTTTTTGTAACCATCTTGGATATCAACAAGGCACTCTGGTACCAAAAATATACAATCTATTATCTGTGTTCGTTCTGGGGCGAACTCAAGATAGGTCGCGGAGACTATATATACTAAATTTGAGTGGAAAATGTTGAAAAAAAGCGGAGAAATTAAGCATAGAAATTCGGCTTTAACATGGAGAGTTGAACTGCCTGCCCACTGAAACGACCACTGCGATCGAACAGTTTAGTGCACGAGAAACATGCAACAGAATTTTATCAACCCAACTGCTAACAAACAAGCAGTAACACAGACAACAAACATGGAGGCAAGCCGTCGTTCACAGCGTGTGGTTGTAATAATGTGCTGAAAGAAATTAGTGACATTCCCGCGAAAAATCACCATCCAGTTTGTTTATTTAAAAACCATTTCAGCTTCCAGCTGCAATCCCTTCTTCCACTGGGGGTAAAATGAAAAAAGTAGGGATGAACGCCTGAAAGTGGATGCGCTGATTGAGTGAGAAAAGCGAAGCCGGAACCGGAAGTAAGACTGGCGACTGAAGAAACTTGGTTTGGCGAAAGTGCATCATACCAGGAACGTCATCAATCAGCGCACGTAGGGCTCGACGGAGTGGCCATGATAATAATTCTACCGTATGTTCCACCACTGGTCCTAACTATGTTCTGGGATAGCCCACGTTAAATATATGCCGAGTAGATTTTAACCCGGATAGATTTCGGTGCTAAAAATACCATGTAAGGTTTGGCCGTATCTCCATTCGAACACCTAATGACAGTTATTACGTAATTATCAGCAATTATGGGTCATTACCCCGTTCGACAAGTAAGAACTTTTGGGAAACATTTGCCAGCCTTCGAACACCGTAAGAAGCAACAACTTTTCCACGTGGACGGACGTTCCATTCTTTGCAACTTGTAACTTGGCTTTTGGCGGGAAGCTTGCTATAAATGGGAAAGAACGTTTTACCGCCAGAGACACTCGCAAAACGTAGCTACAAGCGGCAGAGATGCGCTTTGTCGTCTTGTAGGACAAATTCAAGTTGATCGATGAAACGTTGTAAATAATTCTTGTTGTAAATTTTTCTGAAGGAGACGAAGTAAATTGGATCATTTTGTTTGCAAGCGTGAGTCGACCCATTGAATTTATAACCACTCGTGCTACGATTAGTTCAGGCACGGGGCAACTCCTCGTGCAACACAGTTCCACGAGCGTGAAGCGGTGAAGCAGATGGCTTCTTCAGGCGTTGGTCAAAAGGGGGGTGAGAACAGTGTGTTTCGCCTTCTGACTCATCGCAGTTCACGTGCACGCCGGAAAGTTGATGCCTTTTAGCGCTGCTCTGCTAAAATGAGATTCTGGTGATGTTGAATCAACTGACCTGGATCCAGGAAAGAAAACCCGCAGCTTCTCTCCCACACGACCACGTGACATGTGATGGAATTTGTAGCGATATTTGTAGACAAAAAAACAAAGCTAAAAAGCACTTTAGTAATTAAAAATGTAAACAGAGTAGCTATCAAGTGCAGGTAAAAGACGAAACCACGAAGTTTCGGTTCCTAGTTCGGAACTGTTTGACATGTTTTAACCCTTCACTTGAAAACGGTTCCGTACTAGGAACCGAAACGTCGTGATTTCGTCTTTCACCTACATTTGATGGCTACTTTGTTTACATTTATAGTTGTAGACGCGTATGCATTTACAGCTTTTTTACGTTGGTTTCGTCCGTTTTTGTGTGCTTTCGTCCTCTTTCATTTTGCTTTCGTCCATTGTTGTATTTGATTTGATTTGATTTGAGTTTATTGAGTACTATGTGACCTAAAAGCCATACACTCATACTAAAGCTACCCTAATCTAGCTTAAACCTACACCTTATGCGAACAGACTACAACAATGGACGAACGAAAGCAAAATTAAAATGGACGAAAGCAAAAAAAAATAAAAAATAAAAGGACGAAAACAACGTAAAAAAGCAGTATTAGCTCCCGATGATGCATGTCTAAATACCGTAAATCCTCCATTTGAGGCCGGGTCCTCAATTCGAGCTGCTCGTCTCTAATAGTAGCCGGGTGTTTGTAGCGTGGAGTTATTAAGTGACGAATGGGCCCCACATTACAGCAGCGTTTTAGGTATAGCGGGGACAAATTTCGAAATTAACTATAGTTTCTAACACACTTTCCATAAATGAAGCCGACGCAGTTTGTGGTCCAGTTTTACAGTTGATGTTGTTTTAGTGCTCGACTTGGACTTGAAGGAGGATCGCCTTACGTTTTCTGGCCAATGGGGATTGAGCTTCCGTATTTCGAATTGGTGACCCAAATTGGTCCCTGAAAAAGACATCTTTACGGAATCAGGATGGGGACTGGAATGCCAAAAATGGCGTTTGAGGCCTTGGTGACGTGGCTGTCGACGCGCCATTAAGCCTCGACCTCCCCCCGCCCCTTCCCTTGGTGTTCCAAGTCGAAAACTCTCGTGATTGTTGTTTGGGGTACAATGTGAGGGTGAGGGTTTGTTGGATACAATTAATTTTCCTTATGGCGTACAAATGACATGATTTAATTGGTTTTAAGAATCAGCTGCTAAAGACGGTCTTGGCTTGAACTGTTGACAGTGTGATGTCACGGGATGGATTGTTGCCGTCACTGATCTTGATGCGTGATTACTGCAGCGCTTAGACCGGACGCTGCATGTTTTCCCAATCATGTATTAGTAGTAGTGGGTCTCTACTTGCAGCTGGGTCAAAATGGCTCGATATTGAACAAATTCTGTAAATTCGTGTGATATCATTTACCGTTTTTTATGTGAGGCACATGTTCTATAGTGTCCGCGGCCTATCTTGAGTTCTCCACAGAACGAACACAGATAATCGATTGTACGTTTTCAGTAGCAGAGTGCCTTGTTGATATCCAAGATGGTTACAAAAACAATGGTGGCCATCGATTAAAGCCACCCCCTCCAGGAAGATGTAGTCGCTAACAAAATACTTGCAGGACTCAAGATACATCGCGCACACAATACATGTATGAATCAGGGTTGGCAGGTTTTTGTCACCAAGTGGTTAAAGCTGTTTTTTACCATGGTTTCTTACCGACTCGGCAAAAACAGTTTTTGCCATGTTTTTACCCCTTTGGCCAAAAATGTGGCAAAAATCTACTGGAGGTCAAATAAAAATAAAAGTGTGCCCTAAAATAGTCAACTTTTGGCAAGTTATAAAAGCTCCCCTTGAGAACACCACATCGTTTACTTTGAAAATTCATGCTCACTTCTTATTTACCTTTCATACGTTATTTTCACAATAAAAAATATTCTTCTAACAATATTTACGCAAATGACTGCCGAAAAATGAATAGATAGTGTGAGGAGAATATCCTTTACTGTGAAAATAAGTGTGTGAAGCGGCTTACTGGTTTTTGCCAGTTTTAGCCGGTAATAACCGGTAAAAACCATGTTTTGCCGCTGTCCCGGCAAAAAACCTGTTTTTGTCGCAAAAAAACCCAACGCTGGTATCAATACCAACAATTTCCTTTCTAAATTTTATAGTAGCCACTAGCATCGTACCCGGCTTCGCCCGGGGATTTGTTTGACCCGTGGTTGTTTCCCAGTATTTACTCGGTGCTGCCTGATCGTTCACTGCAACAGTCAATTTTTGTTTGTGTTACACTCCCCCTTTCCGCCAATCCTCTCCCTCCCATCTCCCCTCCTCCTTTTATCCCGTACTCTCCCTCTCGTCTTGGTTTCCTTGCCTTCCTCCTCTTTGCTATACGTACTTGAACACGTACCCGGCTCCCGGCTCACGTGCTTGTTTGTTTGCGTGCTTGTTTGTTTGTTCTCTTCTAGGTTCGGTTAATCTTAATGGTAACAGTTCACTTTGCCCTGAACCCCCACTCCCAGTGTTTCGCTGTGGCTTAAGCGATGCGTACCGTGTGAAAAAGAAGGGTGCATGACGTCATGTAATACTTGCCCTTGAGATTACCACGGTGTTTAGTTAGAAGGATAATTGTTAGAGCAAATTGTTAGTCGAGGCAACAATGTGCCAATTTCAACTTCTTTTCAGGGCAACAACGTCCCAGTTTCACCTTCAAGCCAAAGAATTGACACACTCTCACGTTTTCATTGTTCCTCTTCCGGGGGTCGTTGCGGTTGCTTCATTTCTGTTATGAGACTTTGGTTTATAATGTAAGATTATCTAGTTGTAGTGGGTCTCTAATTGGTTTGATTTTTAACCAGTAGCCGGGATACAAATTGAGGATTTACGGTACATCATAACTGACAACCACATATTCTTCCGGTGCCATTTCTCCGGCTCAGTCCAGAGATGGGTGGCTAAAATGTTTGGTATTGGCCTTGCATTAACAACTGTTTCGTTTTTTTCACCTACTGCCAGTTCGGGAAGTGGATGAATTTGCACTTTTGTTAATGGTTGGAGAATGCAAGGCATTGCAGCTGCATGAGACATGGAGGGATTGGCTGAGGATTGGTCAGAAAGACGTCTTTGCGAAGGTGTGTGGTGGATAGGGACGCAACGTTTGTGGCTGTCATGGGAAAGCAGTGACTTTTTCCGCTTCAGAAACCTGATTGGTTGTGGCAGAGTACTGTATGCCGGGTCCTGCCGCGCCCTATGTTTTTTCGTTTGTGAAGTGATTAAATTTTTCCCTTTGCGTGACTTAATTGTGAAATGATCCACTGGCGTTAACGGTTGTCAATTAAGCGGACGGTTACTAACTTTCGCAACTGATGCTAAAAAACGATCAGCGATATATCCCATAATATATTCGCCATGCTTTACAGGGCGTGATATATATATCGCCACACTAAAGTGCGGTGATATGGATGCCGTGCACAGTAAGGTGGGGTGATATCGCATGACGTGACCGTGATGTCATTTTTACGTGATGATGTTTCCGTGACGTACAACACGATAGCAGACATCAGTCCATTGAATTAAAAAAAAAATAGTCTCTCCTTATATACACTATTTTTTTTTTAAAGAAAATCCTACCCCAAGACGAATCCCAGAAAAAGTATCCCAGGAAAAAAATCCCGGAAAAAATATGTACAGAAAAAATATCCCAGGAAAAATATTCCTCGGAAAAAATATTCCCGAAAAATAAATCCCCTGGGAAAAAAAAAAATTTTCACTTTTTAGCAAAAATTAAAAATACTTCACAACCACTTACTTTAAAACAAAAATGTTGCTATTCCAGTTTAAGTTTCAGCAGCAAGTTTTTGAATATAGTGACAAACCCCTGAGAAAGGTGGTAACGTCGATGTCTCCAGCAGCTATTTGCTGGAAAAAGTGCCTAAGAAAAAAGCATTAGAGCTCATATCCTTATGCAACTCGCAGCTGTGATAGGTCAGAAAAAAATGGCGAAGCCTTTTATTGTGCAGTTGATTTGTTGGCGGTTTTCTCTTCCTTTTTATTGTCACTGGTACTGCCTGGTTTATTATGTGTATGTGTAGAGGTGGGTCGTTGCTTTTCGGCTACCATCTCTGCCTCTTTTGAGGGGAGAAATTGGTGGTTTTTATCCGTTTTAAATGACTGTTTTGTACTTTTAATGTAGGATGGCTTAGTGGCTTTTGCCATGCTTTAATTTTATTGCTAACCTGAAGACGAAAATTGATAATTTTCGAAACGTTGTTTGTATTTTTATGTAGCACTGCTTAGTTTGCCTTCACATAATATGTTCACTGTTCGCGTAATTTTGTTTGAAAAAAAAAAGGACCATTAAAATTGCATATTCGTGTCCATGCTCCGTCTATGCCTTGGCCAACGTCAATTCATTGACAAAACACTAGAGTGTGTCTAGATTTAGCGTACGTCAGCTCGTAGTTGATTTCATTGTTGCAAGTAGTTGTAGTAACCGGGGTAAACAATCGAGGAAGACAATTTGGAAACAATAATTCAACTATTTTCCCGAAGCCCGCACCAAAGTAACTAAACAATTCATTCAGTCGTGTCGTTCGCCCAATTTTGAGGCGGTAAGGTCTCAAACTTTATAGACTTTTGTCCGACTAAATTCGGGAATCTGTTCTCTCATCAATTCACACTGATTATTTGACCATTGTTGATCAGTAAGCATTGTATCGTGCACGTTCCATGTGTTTGGTAAGTAATAGGGTAGTGACACGACGTAGTATTATTGTATGGTGGAGCCAGTAACTGGGTTAGCTGCAAGGTGCACTGGTGGGGGAAAAGAAGAGCGTCTTACTGAAGCCAATGCTATTAGACTGGATTTCTTAGGCTTAAAACGCGTGATTTTTGTCGATTTGTTGGCAGTTGCTGACGTTTTTAGGCAAGTGGAATCTTTATTTTCCAATTACAACCTAAGCAGCATAAGGGATTGGAGAAAACAACGGGTTTTTAAGCCGACGAAACCCGCTCTCAAAGCACTGGCTTGACTAGAAGTGCCGTTGTTTTACCCACCATTTCAATCTAGTGCCCCTTGCAGGTATCTCTCTTGTACCCAATATGACGTCACTTGACGCTGCTCTATACAAAAAAAAAAAAAAAAAAAATAAGTACGGTAAAAGTGAAGAGTTGTTTTTTTTTCCTAGGGATATTTTTTCCGGGATATTTTTTCCGATTACCCCCAAGACACCCCCTGCTCAAATGGCATCGGCCGCAAACCTGATTGCACCAATACAAAATTAGGCAAGTGTTACGACATGAAGGCAGCTATGAAGGCAAACTTTCCATCTTGCGCCAACAATTTTGTTTTTGTTTTCGAAAATTAGGGACCGTGAGACACATTAGTTATACCACCCGATTTCCAGCTTCTAGCTGCGAGAATGCTCTCAAAGGCGAGTCGTTGTGTAAACTAGCCTTAGGGCGCGTTTACGCAACCACTTGCAACGTAAATTTTCTCGCTCACTTGCTTTTACATGGTTAATACTAAAATCTGCTGGCAGCTTCTCGCATTTAGCGGAGCATGCGGCTTTCGAGTTGTCTATTCGTAGAAACCATAGCAAAGACGCAGACGTTGCTATTCTCCTCGTGACTCGCGACGCGACGTACGATGACGTACGGCATGAAAGCGTCGATTTATAACAACAAGAAAACAATTTTTACTGCAGTAGAAACTTCGAAATGGACGCCACGTAGGAATTCTCCGCGCAGCTATTTATTCTACCGTCGTCTGATCACTGCCAGAATCTGTTCTTTGGACGAGAACAGCGCACACTTTGGAAATAGAGTGAAATGAGAACAATGTTGTAACAATGTTTGAAACTACTGTTGCTCTTTGTTCTTTATCGTGTTGTCATTTATAATACATATATAATTTGATTTGTCTTACCGCGTTCATTTAGTAAAGACTGGAAACTAATCGTAAATAAATAACGGTTGACTACCAAATAGCTTTCGGCGAACGAGAAGGTCTCGTTGCATAAACGCGCCCAAACGGCTCGTTTAGCATCGACTCGTAGCTAGAATTTAATCACGATGGTATAGGTGCCGTTGCCATGGCTACGTGTATTAACTAACTCCGACATTGTTTCAAGTGAGTCTTATAATCCGTGTCAATAAGATAAAAATTCCTCCTGACGTAAAACAGTTTTCCGATTCCCTTCTGAACTCACATTATTGACTGTTCTCGTAGCGAGCCGGCAGAGCTAAAACCGCCGCCATGTTGTAAGTTTGGATGATTTCTATAGCTTCTGGCTGCAAGAATGCAAAGGCGAGTCGTTGAGCGAGATTTGGATTCTCACCTCTAGAAGCCAGGTCGAATCATCTGAAATTCCAATTCGGCTTCGGTTTTATCTCTGTCGGTTCGCAACCGAAAACAGTCACTAATGCGAGTTCAGAAACGAGTGGGAAGTTTCGTCAGGGTGAATTCTTTATCTAATTGTAACGGGGTTACAAGACTGCGAGCATTTTACTCAAACGATGTCGCATTCAGCTAATCGGGTAGATTTTTTCGCCATGGCAATGACACCTTTGCCATCGCCATTAAATTCTTTCTAGCTACGAGTCGTTGCGTAGACGCGCTCTAACTTCTTGCGGTGAGACGGCAATGTATCCATCAGGAAAACCACTTCAACAAATAACACTAAAAAAAAAAACAAACAAACAAAACAAAAGAAAACAAGAGTGTAATGAGATATTGCCACCCCTACGGATCTTCTCAGCTCTTCTGATCGTTTCTCAGATCTCCTCGTCTGAACTGACATAACAGCCGTAGAAAAACAAATGGCGTGATTGATCATCGTCATAGCAACGACGTTCAGAGTGAGGCGGAAGTGTCCTTGGTTGACAGGGAAGAAGATCTGCGCTAGTACTTCCCAGCACGCTATTCGTGCGAATTTTTGCTAAGTGAACGCACGTGATACTTGGGACCATCAACAAATGACGTCACAGAATGGGCAGGGGGGGAAAGGGGGCGGGTTGGAGAGAGAGTACGCGGATGGTGAGAGTTTTGGTTGGACAAGATGGAGGAGATTGTTACGTCATATAATTTTTCATACTGAGTAAACGGTGTTTAGGCTACAAGAAGTTGCATAAAAAGTACTTTTGTTAGGCCACATAAAAAGGAACGTTGGTCCTCCAGACTATTTCTTAAGAAATTAGTGCTGGCGAGAGGAATTTTACTTTTTGTATTTTTCGGCTCCATTTGCTTCACATTTTAGGAAATGACTAGTCGTGTCGCGGCAAAGCATATACGCCGGTCCAGCTGATTCCCGCTGATTCAACTCGGCTCTAATAGTCAGCATTATTGAAGCAATAGTGTTTGTTTCAAATTGTTAGAATGCCCGCTCGCCCTCTTGCTGATTGTTGAAGCTTCGTTTGTTTAATCCTCCCTAACAATGCCTCCAACAAGTCTGCTCCTAAGCGAAATATATAGATTAGATTAGATTAGATTAAGCCATGCGCATTGGCTGTTTGCCGTGACGTCACCATGAGTTAGCCAATGACGAACGAG
>JAHWFP010004114.1:60814-83734 GCA_023313725.1 Lithobius niger
ATTTTATTGCATTTTCAAAGGCTCGAAGTTTTAAATAAAAACTTGTGAGAGCTGCAATACATACAATAAATAAATAAATAATACATAATAAATTACACAATATATACAAAATGGTTAAATATGTACAAAAATGAATTAACTTACAATAAAATCCGCTGTTGAGTTAGTTTAGTATTTCAATATTTAATAGTTATGTCCTATTCGTCTAACAGCTGTCTGTGAGAAACTTTAATTTTTGTAAGAATTTACGAGTACTTGTTTTAATTCTTTTTTCAAAATTCCTTTGCTTTGATAGTTTAATATGTTAGGGTCCAATTTATTGAAAATGTGTGGGATGTAATAGGGTTTGTTTCTTAGTCCATAAGCATTGTTCCACTCTGGTATTCTATATTTCTGTGTTTTTTTCCTTAATCGTTTGCTTTTGTTTTCATCATAATTTTTGTGTGTATTTATGTAGTAATTCTTTATTACTACCACAAAGTCTCTTAGTTCTATAATTTTTTTAATGTTATTTTTTGTATATAATTCATTTGTTTTTTCACCTTCTTTCCCAAACAATACTTTTACTATCTTATTTTGCACTCTTTGTAATCTCAAAATGATATCATCAGTCGCAAAAACCATAAATTTCTATCCCATATCAATAATATCAATAATAATAATAATAATAATAATAATAATAATAATAATAACTTTATTCCATTCGTAAACCAAATGCCAAGGTCCTTTACTTCATCAACTGATGGCAGGACAGCATTTTCAAGAAAGTAGCAGTGGCAGTGATTCGAGTTTCCAGTATATGGAAAGAGAGGCATTTATGCACCGAAAATGGCATTCGCTAAGTTTCGGAAAACTTGCAAGATTTCTTCCGTCAAAGCCAAACATTGACCCGAACGAGTATTTTCTACTCGATTTTTATATCGTCGGCAAATTTAAAACCGTAGGTGTTATCAAATGAGAACTTCAGGTCGTTTATATAAATAATGAACAATAGGGGACCGAGCACCGAACCCTGTGGGACCCCGCAACGTATCATTTCTCGTGAGGAACGTATATGCTCGACAACCACCTGCTGTGAACGATTTTGAAGGAATGCCTCCAGCCATCTCCAGAGTTGACCACCAATACCACAACTGCTAACCTTCATCATTAGTTGGCGATGAATTACCGACTCAAATACCTTCTTGCAGTCGAAGTAAATCGTGTCGCTCGGCACTCCCACAACAGCAGCAAAAGACCAGCCATCTAACACCATTACCAGTTGGTGAGACGAAGATCTGCTAGACATAAAGCCAAACTGATCTCTGTTACTAGTAGAATATTTTCCAGATATAACATGATCGTATCACGAATTATTGACTCCTTAGCCCTACAAATCACACATATAAGGGAAATTGGTCGGTAATTTGT
Source organism: Lithobius niger (assembly GCA_023313725.1). Taxonomy (NCBI): domain Eukaryota; kingdom Metazoa; phylum Arthropoda; class Chilopoda; order Lithobiomorpha; family Lithobiidae; genus Lithobius; species Lithobius niger. Next base: position 62,225 of record JAHWFP010004114.1, read on the forward strand.
AGGGTTCGAAGGAGAACCCTTTTTAAATACAGGGACCACAAGTGCAGTGCTCCAAATTGAAGGCAGCTTTCCCTGGTCAAATGACTTAGTAAACAATCTAGATACCGGAACACATATCTGTTTGCTAATTTGTTTAAGGAGGTACGCTGACATGCCGTCCGGACCACAAGAAAGGCAGAGAAGTACACATGGTTACACTGGTTTGAGGCAGAGGAGTACACTGGTTACCATCACCCGTAATAGAATTCGCTGTAAAAATAGAGCTTAGAGTCGCTGCCTTGCTAAGATGTTCGTCAAGGAATGTATTTCCTAATTTAAATGGTGGAAGTGTTCTTGAAGTTTTTGTTTTCTGTTTATAAAGTCTAAAATGTACAGCTGTGTTCCCAGAGCGAACTGTTTTTGCTTCTTGTGTGTTGAGTGCGTTCCGCCCACAGTTACATGTGGCGCCTCCAGTAGAGTTTCAACGTACCACTATCGCTGTCCCTAAAATGCGGGGAAACATAATCCAAATACAACTCTTCCAAGCCCTTGATAGTATTAGAAAACAAAAACGAACTCATTTGATGCTTAAGGTAAGGTTTGACCGATTCGCGGGCAAAACAGCAAAATAACATAAATAAACTTGCTTGTAAGGTTTCAGATAATGCAGTGTAGCTGTACTGTTTAGTCCGTGACGTGAAACCTTACAGCTATATTCAAATATTTTATCATTTTTACTTTGGCACTTGATACACCAGCTAAAGTCCATTCTACTTGGCTAAAAGACATCTCTGGAAAATATTAAAAAACAAATTATCTTAAAGTGTCCGCGGCCTATCTTGAGTTCTCCGCAGAACGAACACAGATAATCGATTGCACGTTTTCAGTAGCAGAGTGCCTTGTTGATATCCAAGATGGTTACAAAAACAATGGCGGCCATCGATTAAAGCCACCCCATTCAGGAAGGCTTAGCCGCTCACAAAATACTTGCAGGACTCAAGATACACCACGCACACAATAGTATGCTTAGCGCAGATCTACAGGTAATTCAGGGTTCGTGCGAATCCTTGAAAACCTGGTAATGCCCTGGAAAGTAATATTTGTCTAGATATACCCGTCGGCGTTCCGATATTTCACCTATAATTGTTGACGTTTATTTTGTAAAATGTTACGAAATCTATATAACGTGGTCATGATAAAAAGAACAAAATGTAACCTTCGTTTTTTTTTGCTTTTACTCCCTACAGCTGCTACCTCAATAACTTAATAAAACCCATTGTGGCTTCCATGTAAACTTACCTCCCTTATGTCACAGGTTACGATGGAAACGGTGAAATACGGCATCCGGATATTTCTTAACATTTTACATGAAGAGAAGTACAATTAATTACATTCCGTGACTGTGACAGACGCGCGTGGGATGACATAGCATAACGTGCCCTAGCAACAAAGCAATCACTGTTTTGCGTAAACGTGCAGTTACGTATTGAAACTTCGACAAAATTACCGCATGCACCAGTGAAGTCATCTTCAAAACACTTTCAAAGGGATAAACCCGCCAAACGGAAAGTACACTAATTTTTTGTTGACACTATACAAATCTTTACTCACAATGGTAAGACGCAAAGTTACTTTAAAGCTACAGAACTATTGCCCCCAGTATTAATTAGGCCTACTTATCGTGGGGATGGGATTGGGCATATTAGTACTTTAAGAAGCCTTTAATCTTAGCGCTCTTGTTTCCGTGTTTATAGACCTCGCTCCTACTCGGCGTACATCCCCCCCCCCAGTAAGGGGGAGGGGGTGGTGGTGCAGGATACGCCGATAGGTAGCGTATTTTTAAAGAAATCGGCGTGAATTTGAAACGTTTTCCTGCAACTTAGAAATGAAATTTTCGTATGAAGGCATTAGGAATTTTTCAATTTTTGTGTGGTTGAAATTGAAAACAAGCTCTTCCTGTAGTAGTGGTAGCCCAATCCGACACTCGGTAACGGCGCACATATCCCAATAACTAAGTGCGGGGAATCTGAATTCGGCGTAGGATGCACGTTAAATACTACTAGGAATACCACAAAGAATCTTCGAACCCAAAAAAATCCTTCCCCCCCCCCCTCCCACATTTTAAAATGGTATTCAGAAACACAGGTGTGGGTCGTGTTTGGAAAGCTTTTGCCTCCCTTTAATGGCGGAACGCTGGGGAAAGCGTTACCAAACGAGATCCCTAGACCCCCATTTCGAAACGCTGCGTCGTAAATGTCACCGGACACAATAAACACACTTATTCCTAAACCTATCCCTTCGGTTATTAACTCTAAATTTAACTTTCTTTTTCCACCCCCTCACATACGTGAGCGTCCCTTCCTTTCTTACATCTACCCCCTACTGTAGCGTAACAACATGGATTATTCCAGAACTTAGCGGCGGAAATGCCCTCCGGAGCCAAGTTTTATGTGGACAGGAAGTGGAAACGGAAGTGGGGGGTGAAGTTCAAATTTTGAGTTATGTCCCGTACAATTACGTTAATGAAGCATTATGGCGTTATATTTTACTGCGATCCTATTGTTTAATGAAACGGCCGTAGAGAATAATTTTGATCGGTGTGTCTTTTTTTTTTTAAGGCGATGGGTAGGGGAAACCTGACGGGGAATTTGAGGGGATCCCAGTAATAAAAAATGCATTAAGCTGGTAGAAGAATCACCGAGTTACAAATTTTGGATGAATTACCCGCTTCAGAAATGAATTAGCCGATTGCTTGGCAGTGTAGAAATACGAGGAACGAATTTTTTGTTTTCTGCGTTCCTGTCTCAAAGTCACAAAACCTATGGCTCGTTCTTCATCACCCCAAAAAACAGTGATCTCCTTTTTTGATGACGTTTCTTGCATCCCGAACAGCCAGCCAATAGAGCAGCGTCAAGTGACGTCATATTGGCCACGAGACACTATTATTTGGAGGTAATAGCTACAAGGTGCACTAGATTAAAATGTAACGGAAAACAACGGCACTTCTAGTCAAGAAAGTGCTTTGAGAGCGGCTTTCTTAGGCTTAAAGGAACGTTGTTTTCTCCAACAACAAAAATCGCGCGTTATAGGCTTAAGAAATCCAGTCTAATAGCATTGGCTTCAGTAAGACGATCTTATTTTCTCCCTCCAGTGCCCCTTGTAGCTAACCCAGTTACTGGCTCCACCATAGAGTTATACACAATAATACTACGTCGTGTCACTGCCCTATAGACATAGAGAAAAACCCTTAAGAACATGGCCGACATCCATTCCCATTTAACTAAATTGGTTACGGATGTTTAAAAAAAGTTAATGCACGGTGGTGACGTCACGCTAACACCTGCCCATGCTATTGTATTCGTTATACACGGTTAATCTGAAAACCCACACACGTCACCGTGGGTTAATTTTGATAACCCACACTCTTTTGACAACCCAACAATTTCTTCGGGGTCTACACAACCCCTGCTCCACCATGTGTGACATATTATAATGACCGACTTTGCAAAACAACCCTACACAACACAAATTCAACCAGCGCATCCCATTGCAACCAGCATAAACACGCACGTTTGCAACCTGCGACATTTTTCGTACTAATGCGAAAAAAAACTCGCGTACTATACGATGCCTCCACCCATGGAAGAATGGCCCAGCCCGGCAACCTTTTGTCACCACGATACGTAAACTAGGCTGTTGACACTTTGAAATACACCTAAAACCTACGAGACTCACATGCGAATACTACATTTTATACTCTCATCTTATTTAAACTATTAAAGTAGAAAAAATATAGTTTTACCTTAAAACACAAACATCGGCAAGTAAACGGAAAAGATCGTCTCTCCCCATCGCTCTGACTTCGTACACTGGAAGCTTCTCACCCGGAAGCTTCCGTTCAGAAATTTACGTAAGTCCCACGTAAAAATTCTTAAATTCATGAGTCACAAATAAAATTTACAAACAAAAATCTTTAAAAACTTAAAATAAATCCGGTAAGTTAGCTTGACGTCACACCTTAGCATTAAAACACATATCCGTGAATTATAGGCGATTTAACGGCGATATTTGCTCGTTAGCTCGAAACGGTTAGTCCAAATCTCGGGGGTAGAGGGAAATCCACTCGCGCTTACAGCACTCTTGCGATTTCCCTCCACCCCCTCGATATTGGACTGAATCGTTTCTTGCAAACGAGCAAATTAACTCGCCATTAACTCGCTTTCTAGTTCACGGATACCTATTACTTAATTTACTTGAGACGGCAACTGACGTTAATTGGCGTTAACATGGGAGGTTGAGGTCAAGCCTTACAGAAAAAAGGGTACCACCTTTACTAATTTAGACGAAAAGAACCAAGCTCGTTTTTCAATGCTCAGATTGCATCTTAAACCCTTCTTGCTAATTATATATCCGTTCTTCTATGGGCGAGCCCTCCAGAATTGCTGAAGGTGTACTACTAAAAAAATTCCCATATCTTTTGTTGCTGTTTATTAATTAGCGCAAAGATGGATTATGCACTGTTATTATTCAAATGAACCATGATACCTCTTGTTTCATTTGAATAATAATATTACGGTTTGCGCGGCTGTTGAATCATCAAGGTCGCTGTCCCTGTCTCTTGATGATTTCAACCTAGAATTACCGGCGTCAGCAGAAATAATAATTAACTAATTATTCGAAAACAACGAGAGTGAAATATTTTCTTTTGTCTTTTTGTGATTGCAAGATGTTTCTCAGTTGAATGAACTACAAAATAATTTGCGAATTAAAGGAAAGGATAACAGGAAGATTTAATTAATTTTTTCCTACGTCTGGTTTCAGTTAATTAAAATTAAGGGGCAATTTGAGTCCACCATGTCCCCTATCCCCTCCTCCTCCCCCATATCGGCCCTAATGGTAGATTGCATCAGCATGCGGTTTGGCGTTTGAGGGTGTAGGTACCCTCGTCACAGAAAACTTTGTCTGTATATATATTTCATAAAGAGAATGTACACCTTAGTTAATAGTGATTCAAATTTTAAATACAACTTTTCAAAAAAGGTTCTGAAATTTTTTTATGGGGAAATTCATGAAAAGACCTGGATTTTGGTAAACAAAAACCTGTATATATCCTAGTACGAAAACTAACAGATATCTATAGCCGCTCTATAACACAACGCGCTTCTGGTTCTCTGGTCATCGTGGCTGAGTTGTGAGAGAGCTCAGCCTGGTTGATGGAGGTTTGTGGATCTGGTCGAACCCCTGGAAAGGGGACCTTGGCAAAGTCCCCGCCAAGACTGCCGCCCAGGGTAGCGTGAGAGGCTACCATGCTCCTTCAGTGGCTATGGGAACTATTCTGGCTAATTCTGGACAATCTTTCGGCCCCTACGATGATCGGAGGTTTCACGGATCGAATTCCGGGCTTGGCACCTCCCTTTACCAGATATTTCTTCTTCTCTAACAGTCTGGTAATGTTCAAAATTTAGCAGGTTCAGCCATACAAACATTAAGTTGCTTCGGCTGACTTAAGGCTCAAAGAAATTAATAAAAAAAAAAAAATAAAAAAAATAAACGAAGACATAAGTGCTGACAATCCTTATAGGCGGGAAGGGGGGAAGGGGAGATAGAAAATGAAGAAGAGAGAATGATCAAGAATGTTCAGACGGAGTATGAGCCAAACACGGAAGCAAGTACACGATAAACGTAGCCGGCCCAAGTCAATAATTCCGAACCTGGACTTGATTTGGACTTGACTTGGGTATTTGGATATACTTGGCGGGACTTGGGTATTTGGACTTGACCTGGACTCAGTTCTAATTTTGTGGACTTGGTGGATTTGATTCTACGTTGGACATTTCCAGGGTATAAGAATACATGGAAATTGACTCTTATTAATCTTCAATTCCGCTTGACTTGATTTGGACTTGACTTGGGTATTTTCGGAAATTATAAACAGACTTGGTAGGAGTTGAAATGATGACCATCAATTACTCAGCCCATGCTGCGCTCAGGCTTATTGACTTGCCAAGTCATCCATTGGATAGGAATTTCCTAGATTAGATTTCATTTTTATTTGATTTAAAATTCCTTGTTTTCACCGGACTGATCTGACAAAATCCAAATCAATTTATCCATTTCTGCCCCAAAATTCACCAAAATCGTCTAAATTTTCGGCAATACCTTAAATTTTATCAGAATATATACCTGAAATGATGCTGGACTGGGGCTGAATTGGGTGGAATTGAATGGAATTGGTCAAAATATTTCTGAATCAACCGGGAATTGGCTGGAATTAAGACTGGATTAACAGCAAGTCATGGAATTGGGAATTGATTTGTCAGAATGAAAAATGAAAATTAATTGATGGGAAATGATTTGAAATAGCAAATACAAAATATGGCAATAATTTGAATTAATATAATAATACTAATAATACAGGTTTAGCCACGATAGTGGCTGGGAAGACAGAAGGGCAGATGGCACTTAAACTGGCCCCGTGGTTAAACGTCAGCGGTAGACCTTGCGCTTAAGGAAACTGTGTAGATTGTTGCAGGCCCTGAGTAAGGTCTTAAAGTTTTAATTGAAACATTGCATTGAAACGGGGCATTGACTTGGTTGGAATTGGCTCTGACTCGTGAAATTGATCTGGAATTGAATTGCTTATCAGTGGTATTTAGGTAAAAATGGTTTTGACTTGAATTGCTGTTCACTTGACGTCTAGGTAATTGACTCAATTCCACTGTAATGGAATTGTGCCGCCTAGGTGTTCATTCGACTTCGCCGGAGCTGCGGTTATGCCTTCTCCAGACAGACTGTCCGACCTTTTCACCAGGATTCGGGCCTTTTTGGCCGTACGGGTGCACACCTTAACAGACCTCAACTCCCTCGTCGGCAAGATTCTCTCGCGATGCTGGCATTCCTGGGCCGGCCCCGCGCTTGATATTTAATATGTATTGTCGTGGCGCGGTACGGTGTGGTTCGGCTACAACATGCTTTGGATTATTACGTGTGAAATCGTACTATAGTGAAGGAATTGGATTAGCACTAATGGGGGGGGGGGCCCCCCCCCCCCCCCCGGGGGCGGACTGCCCTCCCTAATGTGGGTTCACAGTTGGACTTTTCCATTCGTTCTTATAACGATCCGCGTCTATATAGAGCAGTGACATTTGCCGCCATATTGGCACCAGTATGGGTTTTGGAGGGGATAACTATAAGGTGCACTACATAAAAACGGAGGGAAAAACAACGGAAGAGCGGATTTCTTAGGCTTAAAATAACGTTGTTTTCTCCAACAACAAAAATCGCGCGTTTTAGGTCTAAGAAAACACTCTTCACAGCATCGGCTTCAGTATGACGCCCTTCTGTTTCTCTCTGCAGTGCCCCTTGCAGCTAACCCATTAAGGCTCCAGTATAGAGTTATATAGAATAATACGACGTCGTGTCCCTGCTCTATTATTTCTCTTGACCGTTTTTTCCTGGCCTTCAACAAACGTATCTAAGCTTTGCAGAGATTGGATGTTTTATGGGCTAAGGCCTATCGCAAATATCTCACGGAACCATTTCTTCACTTAACACATGCCTCGTCCCGTCTCGCACTATAACTGTCCTTTTAACACTCGTAACAAAAACCAGTTTTGGTATTAATTACAACAACGCCGTCCTATAACGAGCTGCGGTACCATCTCGTTCTGAATTTAGAATCGCTTCACGAACTAAACCGGCCTACTGACTCTCGGCCGCCCGGGTCGCGATAGAAAATCTTCTTTTATTAACCCACCAACGAACTTGTAGCAAAGAAACGCGCACGTAATGTACTCCATCACGCAACGGGCCTTAGTTTTACTTAGCGTTGCTCAAGCCCAGACCGCGTCCCAACAATCTACATTATTAATACCGTAGGCCAGTGGTTCCCAACCTTTCCAACTGCGACCCCCACTCTAAATTTTTTTCCCGCGATCCCATCCCCCCCCCCCCCAAGTAAATTCCTTCGCCCGTAGGTTTCACAACTAGAGGGTCTGGGGGAGCTCCCCCAGCGGGGTCAGGGGCGGAGTCCCGGAAAGCCAATGCTTTTTTTGCATTTTAAGCATTTAAACATCGTAATTTGCTCATAAAAAAAATAGCCCTCGTATATTTTATAGAATTACACAATATAGTATATTGTGTAATTCTAGATTAGAATTATAGTTGTTAGAATGGAGAGATTATGGTTAGAATTATATTTTAGAAGCGATAAAAGTACTTTACAAGTAATTAATTTTATTAATGATTAAATTTCAGGGGAAAAAAGATTTTAAGATTAAAAGATTAAAAAAAAAGTAAAATTATTTTTTCCCTGCTTATGTATCACGACCCCCGATAGGATGCCCACGACCCCATTTGGAGTCGCGACCCAAAAGTTGAAAACCCCAGCCGTAGGTTACCGAGGCGTCATCACATCACCAGCAGCAGCTACAACAATGCCGACTGAGAAATAGCTTCCGAGCGACTTCTGCAATCCTGGTAAAGGAAGCTACCGACGGGTTAGATGTGTTACCAGCCAGTGTCTGCAATAATCATTAATATACGGTAAGCAAGTGAGGACTAATAGCGACACCACGCTCTGATTGGCTGTTGTGTTCCTATACGTCATCTGCTTCGGCCAATCGGAACGGACGAAATACGAGCGATCGTCTAAGGTCCTGATACCACGAGTGAGAAGTGCAAGGCCTACTGAGATTGAACAGCTGCACTCCGCAGTGGAAAACCTCGAGAAAAGGAAAAAGGTCCCAACGTGAATTCATTTACGACCCTTCCGCCCTCCCCGGGGGGGGGGAGGGGGTGTGAGGGGGAAGTGGGGGAGGGGTAGGGGGCAGGGACTTGATACATCATTTACCACGCACACGCCGCACAGAGACCAGTTACCAGCGAGTGGACTCCAAATAACAATCCCATGTAACCGTCTAAACCAACTAACTTATCTTTAAGAGACGGAAAGCTAAGAGGTTCGGTTAAAGGTGCCTGCCTCCATGTTGGCCTTCTTGTCCGACTCAGTTTTACAACATTATTTCCAACGAGTGCAAATGTTACGAACGCATTCATTTTCCTGTTTTTTCCCTCTTACGAGACGGTTTTCCAACATTCACTCAAACCTAAGTAAGTGTTGCAAAAGCTGTATAGAGCAGTGACATTTGCCGCCATATTGGCACCAGATTTGCACCACTATGGGTTTTGGAGGGAATAACTACAAGGTGCACTACATAAAAATGGAGGGAAAAACAACGGAAGAGCGGATTTCTTAGGCTTAAAATACCGTTGTTTTCTCCAACAAAAAAAATCGCGCGTTTTAGGTCTAAGAAATCACTCTTCTCAGCATCGGCTTCATGACGCCATTCTGTTTCTTTCTGCAGTGCCCCTTGCAGCTAACCCATTAAGGCCCCAGCATAGAGTTATATAGAATAATACTACGTCGTGTCACTGCTCTATACGTCGTGTCACTGCTCACTGCGCCTACGTAGGCTTCAACTTACTACCATTCAAAACCGTTTTCATCGTGGGGACATGATCCTTACTTACCAAATTACTCATAACCTCCTTAACGTTAACTCTGATCTTTTTTTTTCACCGAATTTCAATTATACTCGTGGCCATCCTTTTCGCATCTGTGGTACTGTGTCCCGGACTAAACTTCGCTACCAGTTCTTTACGGAAAGGGTTGTCCATGCCTGGAATGCCCTTCCCTCTAATGTTGCTTGTGCCCCATCTCTTAATGCTTTCAAATCTCGTTTCGATGTGTTTGTTCGTTAATTGTTGATGTTTTGTTTGGGTGGGTGGGTGGGTGCTTCGTGTGCCTTTTCTTTTCTATTTCTATTTCTATATGTTGGGGAAGTACGAAAGCAGTGAAAGGATATATCCTTTATTAACTTTCTATTCTATGGTATAACAGTAGTATGTTGCTAGTCTACTGGATGGCGCCACATACAATTAGGTCTATATTTGTGTGATTAGGCCTACATTAGAGTAATAATTAGGCTTATATTTGAGTAATTAGGCTTATATTTGAGTTATATGGGCCTAATTTGAGTAATTAGGCCCATATTTGTTCGATTAGGCCTATATTTGAGTGATTAGGCCCATATTTGAGTAATAAGGCCATTATATGTTTGACTTATTGGGCTATGTTTCTGTGATTAGGCCTACAAATTGAGTAATTAAGCCCATATGTGTGTGATTAGCCTGTATTTGAGTAATTATACCCATATCTGAGTAATTAGGCCTGTACATTCAGATTAATTGGGCCTGTACATTCGAATTGCTGTGGACTTCCTTTTTTGACTTGGTAACCAGCACTATTGGTACACGCAAACTTTTGCAAACTTTTGCTTTCTGCTTCCAAGACTGATTGTAAACATTTTTTTTTCTCATGATGGGTTGTGCCAATCTGGAATTCCCTGAGGGAAGAGACCATAAGGGCAAAAATGGTACCTGCATTTCGCAGGATGCTTGACTCTGAACCTATTTCTGATTACTTGAAACGACCCGGTCCCTGCTGTACCGGGATGAGCCACTCTCGATTTGTGCAACAATTTCTTTTAATTTGGGAACGGTGTTATTGGAGGCCCCAAGCTGTTTCGTCTTCGCTCAACTTTTCAGGTGGTAAACTGGTTTTTGTAACCCGCGGTTTATATGGAAAAAAAAATGTCTGTCTAATTTTGTTTGTTAACTTTTGGAAATAAAAAAAAAAATATAAATTGTTCACGGGGGGAAAACGTTAACAAAGAACGGCGCAAAAAAAATTTAAGGGATAATTTAATTATCCTCTGTTGATTGTTGCGGCGATTAAAGAAACATTAATTAAGTATTTGCGCCCTTTTGAAACGTCCTTTCAATGCTAAATCAAGCTTGTAAAACCAAAGTTTGATTCGATCAGATTTCATAACAAAACACACACAAAAAAACAACAACATTTTTTTTTGTCCCTGCCCTCTCGCGTGCGTGCCCTTTTCGCAGAAAATCAAGCTGTCCTACATTTTTCTGCGAAACGGGAATTCCCGTTTCTCAGAATCCCGTTTCGCAGTATAATTATTTCCAATTTACGTTCTTCGCTCGCGCTGCAGCTCTCGCTGCGGCTAAACTCGTAACAACAGAAATCACAACTAGTCACAAATTCCGTACAACTAGGAATGCATCTTTAACTTCTCAAAAGTTAAATTTCTTAAGAATATCCTGTTTTTCGGCGAAAACAGGATCCTGCAAAACGAGAATCCCTATTTCGCCCAACGAATTTTAATCCGTTATATTTTCTGAGAAGCGGGATTCGGCGTAACCGGAAATCACCCTCTCGGGGGTTCTGCGAAACCACTGCTCGTACGCAACTTCCGGGTATGGACGACCCCTCGATCGGTGCCGAACAGGCTTGGTTACTAGCATTGCTAAATACGCTAGTAGCGCTAACAAGTTTTTAGCTCAACACGAAAGTTTGCAGAGAGCAAGCTGTATTTGCTCGCGGGGGTTGGATTACGGTTACCTAACCTACATTGCGGAAAACATGCCAACGGCATTCTTCAGCTCTTCAGTGTAAACTTTGGGGAAAAAAAATAAATAAAAATAAAAACACGTTCGCCCAACTTGATTTCACCTTATGAGTGGACAGGTCGTTAGGTTACGTGTTTGAAGTTAGCTTTTTTTTTTTCTTGATTAAATTTGGCTGGTATTACCGGGAGCCTATGAATGGATACACATCCGTATGAGATAGGTGTTTCTAAATATCGTTTCATTTTCCGTCCTTGTTACAAGTTCGTCTGGAAGAGAAGCTGTGGATTTCGATTCCTGGCTCCTCGCCAGCTAATTCATTATAGCTAGAATCTCATTTTACCAAAGCAAGGCTGAAGGACGTCAACTTTCAAGAAACTCGCTCAAGAAACATTTGTTTAAGTGTTTCAAGTGTTAGATCAAAACCCTGTGAGCTTAGCTATTCTGCTTAGCATTATGAGTTAATACGGACAACATTTCTTTTTTGGTTGCATTGTTTACTAGTTGTTTGCAACCTATTTAGGATTCCAAATCGACTCACAATGGACCAACAAAAGGCAGATCTAGAAAATTGCACAAAAAAAAACTTATGCCACACCAGACACCTTCTTAACATATAAAGCAAAAAAAAAATGATCTATTATTTTTCGGTTGAAAGCTTGATTAGATATGGTATTGAAATATATGGATTTGCTGCTAACTGCCACATAAATCGACTGCAAAAACTGCAAAACCGAAATCATAAAAATTATTTTCATCGAATATGGAAATTTAAAATATAAACAAGTATACAGGGAAACAACATGCTCAAAATTAAACAACTTAAAGATTTCGTTGTAATTCTGAAAAACTATTTTAACGGCGACCACAAATTAAGCTCAACTATAAAGAATAATTATTTCAGAAATCCACATATCGATATGAAGTGCCTTTTGCCAAGAATCAATATGGCAAATGGACAAACGAATATAAAATTCCTACTATATTTAATGAAATCCCTATTGAACTGCTACAAATTAATGGGATAAGTGAGCTTAAAAACAAACTATAGTGTCCGTGGCCTATCTTGAGTTCTCCGCAGAACGAACACAGATAATCGATTGTACGTTTTCAGTAGCGGAGTGCCTTGTTGATATCCAAGATGGTTACAAAAACAATGGCGGCCATCGATTAAAGCTACCCCATCCAGGAAGACGTAGTCGCTCACAAATTACTTGCAGGACTGAAGATACGCCGCGCACACAATAGTCTACTACTTCTTGCTTAATCAAGAAATCGATTAAGCAATGGCCAGATAAACCGTCGGTATGATTTTTTTGTTTTGTTTAGCTAATCCAGGTAGTGTTGCCACCATGGCAACGACACCTTTGTTATCACGATTAAATTCTAGCTGCGAGAATGCACTGGCGAGTTGTTGCATAAACGCGCCCTAATCGTAGTACGAGGGATATTTTAATATTGGTGTGGCAATTATTTATTAGGTTTAAACATATACAAGCTCCTTTTAACAATCTCCTTTTAAGCTCCAGAAAATAGTGACGACCAGTCGTTCAACAATTGACGGCATGGGGTCGCGACCCAGAACATGGAACATGGATGGACCCGTATGGAACATGCCGTCATATTATCATGGACACTCCGTCGAACCCTACGGCGCCCCTTTATGCCACTTCTGGCAAAAACACGAACTTTAAAATTGACAGTTTATGACATATCCTCTTCTAACAGACTACACCAATACCAATTTTTGCCAATCCAATGCCACACCGATATTGGTAGAGTACTGCCAATGTAAAATGTGTTGGTGTCTTTTAGTCTTCTGTACGCCGTAACCGGCGAGAAGACTATTGCAACGACTTTGTCCGTCCGTCCGTCGCTTTTTTCAACTTCGCAACAGTACCAGATATTGACGACAATTGTTTACAACGTCCATTGTTTAACAGACTGCTTCGACGCATCCATTGTTTACAACGACCATTGTTTAATAGACTGCTTCGACGTAACTAAATTAAATAATAACAGCAGTTGTAGTGCATGATATGTGCGCCTCAACATTGGAAGTGGAGGAACTGTACAGAAGACCGGTGCGACTAGACAGTCGCTGTAGCCGCTTGTTTTTTTATATATTTATATATAAACGTCCAAAAACGTTTTCTATGTGTATCTAAAATGTTTTTTTAATTTTAAAACACACGCCTTTAGAGTGTACATTACAGCAACACGGTTCTAAATCGACAATTTAAATTTGTTTCAACCCAACTTTTAGACAGTGGCGGATCTTGGGGGAGGTTGGTGTGGATAGGGCAACCCCCTCCCCCTTGAGGTTTTGTAATACCCCACGAATTACGTATTAAACGCTAAATAAGGATAATGTCTTAACATGACATCAAGTAAATAAAGAATAAATCATAAATTAAAGACTGGCCTTGCGAATATTACACTAATCTGGGAAAGAAAGAAAGGACAATTTCCTCGACTGGGACTCGAACCCAGGACTTCCTGCCGACCTCACGTCACTTGGAGACATGAAATTACGTGAACACACGCTTCCCATCCAATTCTAAAACTTAATAGCACACAGTACAATGACCTTCAAGGTAGAATTCGGAGGGAGTTGGGGGTAACCCCCAACACAACCTAAAAAATCGTAGTCGAACTCCAATTTGAACTCCAATTCGCAAAACGTAAACCCACAAACACACACAAAATAGACGCTATAAACAGCAAAACGCTACAAAATTGAAAGATAAAAATGCATACAAAATGAACACAAATTATAGTTCGTTGCGTTCGAGTGAACTCTAATCCGTTTTTATTCGTGTACCATCAGGGCTGTGAGTATGGGGATACGAGCTCTAGTGTTTTTTTTTTCTAAACGGCGAAGCCGTTTTTTGCTCAGTTATTTATACTAAATGTTATTTATTTAACTATTCTAAATGTCGTAATAATCGTCTTATTTTATTTAAGACTTGCGTACCGTAAAATTTAACCAAATCTTCATATTTTTTGTGTCCATTGTTAAAGCTATTAAGTAGCGGCGACGCTAGGTCTTCATTGTTGTACGAATCTTTTAATACGTTTTTAAAACCCGTGTGATAAAATTATTTTAGTATACCGTACCGTCGAAACTGCAGTAATTAAATTTTTATAAGGTATTCCGCAAAATAAAATAAAAAATAAAATGCTTTCCATTTGCGACACGCAACTTTTATCAGCAGCAGGACACCTGGTAAAGTTAACACAACACGATGACGATTACAAAATAATGTTTTTTTTTTGTTTTTTTTTTTTTACTTTACTTACAGTTTTTTTGGAGCAAACTAGCGAATGAATAGATTGAACCACCTCAAGGTAGAACTTTACTAAAGGTTTCTCAGAGGGAAAGAAGTCTCGCAAAGGGAAGAAAATCAAATGGGATCAAAAGATCTTCAATAACATTAGCTTGAGAGAAAATTCTATTGTACAAAAAAACGTATCATGGATTGGAAAAGATGTCACAGATTTCAAATTTTTGCTACGATGTAATAATTTTTGCAGAATAGCCAAATATATGTCCCTGGTTGAAGTTTGGCTCATTCCATCGAAAAGAGAAGGGCTCTTAAAATGCTAATGCTCGTGTCGATTATGGTTTGTAATAAGGTCTACCACAAAATTGTCCCTCTCCTTCATAAGATGATCTACAGCACTTAAACACGAAGTTAGCTCTTACCTTTCAATTATTTAAAATGTCAGTTCTATTTGATTACTTATTAGGTTAAAGAGTAACTACAGATTTAGCAACTACACGTCTACAGTCTTTAGCAATCAGTTATTATTGTATTTTTTTAACAACGGTGGGGGGGAGGAGAAAAAATAGGGGCGGGAGACGGTTTCTAATGTATTTCATTTTACTACGTTATGTATAGGACGTTTCAAAGTAAAATCAACTAACGTTCAAGACAGATTACGAAACCAAACAAAACGTATACAACATGTGGGCTGAGATTCCTCCCCCTCCCCCGAGCTTTAAATACTCTGGCACGAGCGCATTTGACTTAATTCATATGTTTTTGGAGCTCTCCGAATAAATTTAGCTGGCTGGATTCGTGAAAACAGCGAAAGTAAAGATCGTAAAGGTCGTACCAACAGAAAGTCATGCTAAAAGTCGTGCACGGTTAGCAGGACTGTTTTATGTGTCAGATATCCTGGGTTCGAGCCTCCGGCGTTTTCAGAACAGAAGGCCCTGCTGGAAATATGCTCAAGCCGATTGTGGCAAGTAAAAGAACCTAGAAATGTCTTAGTAAAATTGTCCCTCGTCCCCCCCCCCCCGAATATTTATTTATTGTCTCTACCAAAATTAGCTAAGGGCATATCAATGAGAAATAATGTTAATGGGAAGGGGTGGGGTTGAGGGGGGGGGGGTTTGGTAGAATGTGGATGCAGACATTTTCGACTGGAACCAGTTTTTTGTCCAAAATGATTCCGTCCAAGGTTAGTTTTTCTGGACTTTTGGTGGGGAGTTGGGGGGGGGGGGATTGACGAACGTCTCCCCCATATTTTGGACCTTAAAATTGATTCACTTTCGTATCTTAGCAGGGATAAAATTTCCGCAGACAACTTTTTAATAAAAAAACAACATTTTTTTTCAAAACTTAATTCCGTATCCATTCAGTCACCCACGAAGCCATTGGCTCACATGTGATCTACAATAAATTCAACAAAACACACCTACCTAACCAAAAACCCAATTGAAACGCACACAAAAAATACAGCAATATAATTACAAGTCAATTAAAAAAAAATTGCAAATATCAGTATATGTCAGAGAGTAAACGTGCTGCGTTAGCCCCTTACGATTTTTTCTTTAATGGTTATAACATTCTTCAAAAATTCAAGCCGTTTATTAAAATAAAACGTACTGGTAAATAGAATTTATTTAATGTTTCACCAATTATTTTTTTTTTTTTTTAGTCAACATTGGACGGAAGTAAATTCTTTTTTGGGCAGGGTATGTTTTTGTAAACAAATAAACACACACCCGTAGTCAGCCCTGAAGGCTTGTCGGTTTTATAAACAAACACCCGTCGTAGCATCTGGGGGAGGCTGCAGTGACCATCAAATGTGGGGACATCTGCACGAAAAAAGCGTCACAATTGGCCGAGCATCGAACCCCGGTCATCCGATTACGTCGATATTTGAACCACTTTTTTTGTTGTTTTTTTTTTCTTTTATAAAATATCCAATGTATGGTTTTAGCAAATATAACGTTTGTAACGCTTTCCCCTTCGTACCACGTGCACCAATTTCACTTATTAATCCAAGCTTTTCGGTTCAAAAATTTGAATACGACCTCCTAACACGGAGCCAACTCCGAGATCAATGCACCGCTGTTCAACAAAATCGCACACGACGGCTTACACCCCGCCCAATAACAAACACACGCATAAACAAACCCAAAAATAAATAAAAACGGGTACACACCTACCTTCAAGGTAAGGACATGAACTTGGACTCGCGTCTCTTCTCTACTAGCGGGACCTTCGCGTATCCATCGGTCACCGCTCAAATAAATAAAATAAAAAAACACCACACAGCACAAACACACACGGGCACACAAAAACACAGCCTTCGTTACGTCCACAAACTGTTACAAATTGAATAAGCCGAAAACCGTAGACAATGGCTCTACGTAACGTGAGTTCCCATGGCAAGCGGCTTAGAGCTCGGTTCTTGGCTTACTCATACAAGACATGCTGCTTAGCGAGCGTCTCAGATTGAATGAGTGTGTAGCCTAGGCGAGTGAACCGATTCATGCTCGTACCTCATGCTGTATTGCCTACACACATGAGCTGGTCTCATTTGAAACGCTCCTACTGTGGCTCGAGAGCTTCATCGCACACAGGATGGGGAGGTGAGGGGGAGGGAGGAAGTTGGGGAGGGGGAGGTGTAACCGCCCTCGGGCACCGTCTCAACCCAGTGAAGTCTACAACCGGTGTTGTAGTGCGGAGAACCGCTATACGCTATAAACGCTGCTCGATCTCTGGCTGATGTGGGTTTACTGTTGTGTAGCGTTGTTTTGTTTTTTCCTAGATGTCATAACTGTTTTTTGAAGGTTATATAGCGTATGTATGAATCACTGAGACGTGTATCCCGGAATTTTTATCCCGGAATGAAGTTACGTGTGGGTTTGTTTGTTGGTTTGTTTTTCAGGACTGGCGGCGCCGAAAATGATGTTACGTTATTTTTAATCCCTAAATGTTTTTTTTTTCCCGGTGTTAGTCAAGGTTTAATAACGTAACCAAGGCTAAATGAGTAATGAAACCGATTTGTAATTGATGCTTTGTGTTACTTTCTCGTTTGGTATTTAAACGGCAATTTAGTAAATTTACAATTGTTAAGACAATTACCGACTTTTTAAAAAACACTCATTTAATGCAAACAAGATTCACAATTAAATTCGCAATTATAGTGTCCGCGGCCTATCTTGAGTTTTCCGCAGAACGAACACAGATAATCGATTGTACGTTTGCAGTAGCAGAGTGCCTTGTTGATATCCAAGATGGTTACAAAAACAATAGCGGCCATCGAGTAAAGCCACCCCATCCAGGAAGACGTAGCCGCTCACAAAATACTTGCAGGACTCAAGATGCACCGCGCACACAATAACTATTTCCTTTTCCATTACTAATGTTTTCATGTATTTTTCTTTCTCCAATCGTCTTTAACGTTTCCATGATTTTAATGGTGTTTTAGTGCTTATTATTTTGTGTGCTGTACTTTCCCCCCAGCCTTTTATTTTCTCCAGAGTGTGGGACTGCACTGTTGCCCAACTAATTATTGTGTGCGTGGCGTATCTTGAGTCCTGGAAGTATTTTATGAGCGAGTACGTCTTCCTGGAGGGGGCGGCTTTAATCGACGGCCGCCATTGTTTTTGTAACCATCTTGGATATCAACAAGGCACTCTGCTGCCAAAAAAGTACAATCGCTTATCTGTGTTTGTTCTGCGGCGAGCTCAAAATAGGCCGCGCACACTTTAATGTATAGTATGTATTTTTTTTCTTATTCCTATAGTGTCCGCGGCCTATCTTGAGTTCGCCCCAGAACGAACACAGATAATCGATTGTATCTTTTTGGTGGCAGAGTGCCTTGTTGATATCCAAGAAGGCTACAAAAACAATGGTGGCCGTCGATTAAAGCCGGCCCCTCTAGGAAGACGTAGCCGCTCATAAAATACCTGCAGGACTCAAGATACGCTGCGTACACAATAGTTTACTTTTTTCACTGTTTTTACATTGGGCTTCTAAAAAGATCAACGTCTGAATTCGATTAAGTTTGTGAATTGAATTTGAATTAAAATATGAAATAAAAATTTGAATTTATTATTATTATTATTTAGAAGCAAATAAAAGGACAGTAAGAAAAGTGACAAACCCACACACCACAAGAGCAGGGGCCACACAAAAATGCAAATCAAACAAACAGTAAGGAAACATATTTACAACCAATCAGAAAAAGGATTACATATGAGAAATTGTTTAACAAAAATCTATACACCGGGTGTCCCAAAAGTAAGGGGTCACCCCAACAACTTCATCCCCCTATAACCATTTGATATTTCAAAGTCATCAAGTTTACACGCCCAGTTTTTGAGCCCCGACCGTTTGACCTGCTGTGGGACTTAGCCAACTCGGTGTGAGGGTAGCCCTGGTCCGTACGCACATTTTAAGCCCAACCACAAGTCCGTGAGACTTAAGTCCACCAGGGGCTCCCCTATGGGGGGCACCACCTGCCCTACCTCATAAATGGGTTAAACCCTTCCAGAACGTACCAACTACAGAGTTTCATTCATCTACGACGGGTGGCAAAAGTTATTGGGGGTGACCTCTGACTTTTGGGAAACCAGTACGCATACGCTAATTATAACATTTAAATAAAACAAAAAAAGAAGAAAAACAATTTAAGCAAAATTGCAAACATAAGAACAACAACAACAAAAAAAAAACAGTACAAGAGTAATCCAAAGTAAACAATACCACAAATAGTTTGCCGAAAGCAACGAAGTATGCAAAAAAGATACAAAATATTTAAATTTAGAAAAGGTTAGCTTACAATATTGAACAAATTTTCAAGGTAGATGGGGTTTAGGTCAAGGAGGCACCTGAACAAATGTTTCTTAAATGTTGACACCTCATTCAAACGTTTCATTTCTGTAGGCAAGGAATTATAAAGCTTACTTACTACCCAGAAAGTAACTGCTTTTGTGGAGTCTTTGGTTATCAACTTTTGTTAGAACAACACTTTTGTACTAGCACTTCGTAAATGTTAAAAATTAAAGCCCTCTTCTTCTACTTCTTAATTTTCTTCCGGACCGTAATATATTAACTTCACACTGTGTGGACAAAATCAATAACCCCCCCCCCCCCATCCCCCGCCCCCCTCAACCCGAATTAAAATCCAGGCCTTTCCAAGCACGATAGTTCCACTTTCCATTCATGTTTCCACCACATAGTAATAATAAAACGACAAAAATATCAACAAAAATAAATTTAAAAGTTTAAAAATGGACCAAAGCAGTGGAAATCGTGTAAAAATCGTGTAAAAAAAAACGAGAGGAAATTTCGCTTTGGCTCTAACACGAATATTTTATTTATTTTTTTTTTTATTTACGTGCGTTTACGTTTACAAGAACGAAGGTGATATTAAGCAACGAATGTTTTCTCCATGCACAACACTTCCAATTTGATTCTTCAAAATTACGACGTGAGGAAATTCCAGCTTTTCTAGTCTTGATATTCTAGAATTGTCTGAATTCCATGCTTTTTCAAGGCCTGACTAAATTTCAGACTTTTGTAGCTTTTCCAGCCTAGCGCTGGAACTTTTCCAACTAGCTCTTCTTTCATATTAATATCCTTATTTTAATGTGAAAAGGATATTAACATAAGAACAGTTCCTTTTCGTTTTTTCAAAGTAGTATGAGTTATTTCGAATGCAAGGGACTTTTGACGTAGCCTACCCTATGTATTTTCTCGTATTCATAATCCTTGCCCACGCAGGGTTTTTCGGGCGAGGTCGTTCCATTTATGTCACTTCGTCCCCTCCAATCCGTTCAAAATTCACTTTTTATTATTTTCACTCCGCCTACTGCCTCATTAGCTCCTGGCTACTGCACCTAGCGACGCGGAGCTTCATGAACCACACACGCATGTCAATTAAGTTTTGTTTATTGGCCCAGTCAACAAGCCGTGCGAGGACCTATTTGTCAATGAGTGAGTTTATAAAGTCATTACAAGCAGATAAAGTGTACTTTTTATTTTTTTTTACAAACATGGTTTAAGGACCAATAAAGGAAGGAAACTTTGGTTTAATTTTCAAGCCCTATTAATGGTGGAGGGATAGGACGACTTCTTTGGCCTATCGACCATTTTGCGGCCTTATCTTCATCCATTAGTTAAAAGACGTAACGGGCATGTTTTAAGGTATTGCTTTTAAGGTAAGCCTTATAGTTGTATATTAATTTCTGATTAATTTCTTTGAATAATGATTAATGTCTGATTAATGGTGTCTGATGAGTTTTGAGCCCTATCGACCATTTTAAGGCCGTTTCTTCAAACATTAATTAACAGAAGTGGCATTTTTTTTTTTTAGGTATAGTTTTACGTGTGAAGCTTCATAGTTGTACATTAATTTCCGAGTAATTTCCTTAAATAATGGTTAATGTCTGAATAACGATATCTGATGAATTTTGAGCCCTATCGACCATTTTAAGGACCTTTCTTCAACCATTGATTAAAATATGTGATGGGTGTGTTTTTTGGTATGTGTGAAGTCTTATAGTTGTATTAATTACTCAATAATTTCCTTGAATAATGGTTGATGTCAGATTAATGATATCTGATATAATTTTTTATCCCTATCGACCATTTTCAGGCCGTTTCTTCAATCATTAATTAAAAGATGTAATGGGTGTGTCTGTATGTACGGTATGTGTGAGTTTTATAGTTGTAGATTAATTTCTGAATAATTTCCTTGAATAATGTTTGATGTCAGATAAATGGTATCTGATAT
>JAHWFP010004115.1:0-12368 GCA_023313725.1 Lithobius niger
TTAATAATCGAATGTACAGATTAGTAGTTGGTCTTATGTCATTATGAATGACGTAACGTTTTATACTGCTATTGTAACTAATTCTAGGTCTTTTTCTCTTTTCGTAATCTGCATCATGAAAGGGATTCCTTTATAATCTTCAAATTTAGATCTCCTAAACTCTGCTATTTCCTTATTTATCGCTTCTACGAGGTCACTAGTGTCATAGCTGATACCACCGCTGGTGCAATTTAGTTTGTCTTCAATGGCTGTAGGCATCATTATATCTAAATTTAAAACATTTAAGATTACATTGTCCTCGCCAGCTCTCATTACGAACGGTTTATAGTCCATTCTTAAAAGAAACTGCATCTCTACTAAGGCAACCTTGTATTCGTTTGAAAGATGAAGCATTTCTGGCAGATAATTTTTGTAATGAGCCAACGTGTTATCAGGATAGACATCAAAACTGCCGTTAGAGGGAAGTGTAACGTAGAGATTATCAAGTAGGTCCATCTTGAACGATATCTGTCACCCAACTATTAAATTGCGGACCCCACCCTGCCCATTTAACGTAAAAATGAGTCACACCTGCTACTTTTTTTTTCTCAACACACGTTTTATTCTGTAAACATTGTCTGGTTTTACAATAGGTTGCAGTTCCTGACTGTAAAAAGTCCCTTTATGGGTTCAGATTGGTAGTCCTTTATCGTGTAAACAGGTGTTTTGTAACGTTTATTTTTAATTTTACTGGGTATTGTAAAAGTTTCTCTAGTCCACTTTGGAATGTACCCAGGTGTAAAGACGTGTCTGATTTTTGGTATGCGCACTAACTGACCTACCTTCAAATCATTGCCACCACCATACAAATTTTTATAAGCTTCGCGTTCCTTTTTTCTAGTTGTAATTTCGGAAGGTCTAAACTTAATGCTACGATGAATAGAATTATTGTAAGAATTTACAATCTTATCTAAAACATCTACATAGTTGTAGCTACCTGTATATGTAAACCAACGAAATATACGACCTTTCACCGTTTTTATTGTTCTTTCAGCTATTCCCGCTTTAATTGAGCGATTATAGGTGTGATACCATTTAATATTAAGAGAGGGAAGTAACGTTCTGACAGCTGCTGAGCAGTATTCTGAGCCTTCGTCGGAATGAAGGTACTCTGGGTTTTTTATTTTCGAACAGTTTCTTTAAACCATAGCAGTTGCTGATTTGTTTTTTAAAGGAACAGCTCTGAGATATTTAGTTAACACATCAATTGCAATCAAAACGTATTGAAAATAATTGAAAGGAGCATATTTCTTTAAGTCAATGAGGGCTGACTGCCATATTTGATCTTTTCGATAAGCTATGAAAGGGTTACGCGTAAACTTGTCTTTATGCAAAGTATAAGCATCTTGAGATTTTAAGAATTCGTCTACCTGCTTTCTGCTAATATTTTTTACCATATTTTTTAGCTTCACGATACAACCTCTCTTTACCCTCTAATGGCCCTGGAGAATTTGGGTCGAAGTAGATTTCTTTTAAAGTCGTCATAATCAGAAGTATTCACTATCATCAAACCACCCCAAATTTTTCTCAACTGGTTTCTTTGGTTTTGTATACTTTCTTCTTCGCGTTGCTACGCGACCTAATAAGAGATTGCCAGCCTGGTAGTTTATTAGCAACACGTTTTGCATGCTTTGTGCGCGAGAACAAGCCATGCACTAAATCGGCGACATTCGAATTTTTAATAGGTCGTCCTTGAAATAATAACTCACCCCTTTCATTCCAAGAAATGTCACCTTCTGTCAATCAGTTAATAGGAACCGTTTCTACCAATTCGTCAATGCTTGGTTTTGTGGCCTATGCACCATCTTCACTGTCGCTAGTCTCAATCTGCTGTGGTGTGGTTTGAGAAGTTGTAGCCGTTTTTAAAGTTGTTGTTGGCGGATTTAAAGCGCTAGTGCTACTAAAACTAACTTGTAAAGGTTTCCTTATTTTAGCTTGTTCACGATAATTCAAGTAGCGCTGTAATATTTGTTGATACAACACAACCTTCTGATGGTCGTCAACATTACCTTGCTCTAAAATACTTTTCATTTGTTGGTCTAAATCACTGAGAGGTTTTTCAAAGGGCCTAATGCCGGGATAGTTAGTTACCATCAATTTTTTATACATTGTTAGCGTGAAAAAATACTACCCAATAAACTGATTACTGGAGGGATTAATGCACCAAGAAAACCATCACCTTTTTGATTTAGGGTTTTTACTTTTTTTTTCCTGCTCACATGTTTCGTAGCTAACAACTTTAAAATACTTTTATATTTTCTTAACCTATTTTTTTGGTTGATACTTAAAGGTATTTTACCTCGTAACACATTCAAACAGCAGCTATTTAAAACATCAAGCACAGTAGGACATTGAGTGAGTAAGGTTTTTTTCACGGAGCGGTTAACCTTATGCGATGCTAACAGCTCGAGGAGAGGTATGCACTGTTTCACTTTTTTCTTCATTATTTTATATAGACAATTGGTTGGTGAGATAAGATACAACTACGGTAGCGAAGAGAAAGATCCGTCGTTGCGTGAAGGTCTAACAGCAAATGAGTGAATGCGTTACGAGTTGCG
This sequence comes from Lithobius niger, assembly GCA_023313725.1. Classification (NCBI taxonomy): domain Eukaryota; kingdom Metazoa; phylum Arthropoda; class Chilopoda; order Lithobiomorpha; family Lithobiidae; genus Lithobius; species Lithobius niger. The sequence continues at coordinate 2,598 of JAHWFP010004115.1, forward strand.
TCATTATATACCGCACACAAGAAATTGGCACAACCTAATTGCGTCCCCAAACATTTCACTTGTGACACATTACGCGGACTTTGTATCAATACAATATAAGTCGAGCAGACAGAAATGGTTCTCAAATTTTTATGAAACATATTTTGAACCAGTAAAATACAAAATAAATTTTTGTGATGAAAATATTTCACAAAAATATCAGTTATCAAGATTTTTGACTTAAGTCACACATTTTATCGTCGATTAAAACAATAGTGGCTTGGTTGCAGTCAATAGCTTCTATCATTGCATGATCCACTGTTTGCGAGAACACTAAAGGTATATCACAATTCTGTTTCAAACGGTCGTATGCTTTTTGCCAAATATCGTACATTACTAGACACTGAGTAGGTTTTGGAGTAATTAAGTCACAATTATTTAAAATAAGGTCAATCGCAAATTCTGTTTTCCCCGAATTAGGCTGTCCTGCAACGATCATAGCAGCTGGTAGACGCAATCTACAATCAACCCACTCCATTTAAAAACAACAAGTAACAATGTAACGAGATTTTATATTGCTATTAATCGATATGCATTTTACGATACCAGTCCAAATACGCTATAATAAATGGAAACTTATCAGAATATTCAAACAGAAAGGCATCAAACATAAAATCAGCATATAAATAGATATGACATCACCTAACTAGTCGCACTTCAAAACACAAATAATTCAGTTCGTTGGTGTCCAATGAGTCTTATCTCAGGGTCCTCCTGACTCATTTTTCCAATCCATCGTTTTTGTTCAATTTCTGTGGTGAGAGCTTTCACAGAGAAGTCAGTGGAGACTTCGCATAGTTTTTACAAATCCAAAACCCTCTCCCTTGTCGTTTCACAATTAAAACGCAAATAAATCCTTAATGTCCATCAACTTGAGACTCTGCGTGCGACACTAAGTCGTATTCAACGCTAAACAATGTCAATGTCGTAAATGTCTGACGTCTGGCTAACAAATTGTTAGAAACAAAGCACCTTATTCCATAGCTCTCGCTCGCCAGAGTGGTCATGCTGTTACAACAGCTCAAATGCAACTGAATTATTTCATTAAAAATAAACAATATTAATAATATTGTAGACTCACCCAATAACGTTTTTCATCGTGTTTTTTCCCTCACTGATTAGGCTTTGTTTTCCATCTCATGTTTCACTTTCATCACCATAGCATCGACTGCTGGGGTCACTGAACTCAAGGATGCAAATGATGAAACATCCAAATTGAATTGTTTCCCATCTTGACGTTCAAAAATGACATACTTCTTCCCATTTTCGTTCAGGGAGTATATCACCAGTCTCCTGTAACCTATCCTTTGCACTCTGTTTAAAATTTTTACCGGCAATTAAATCTTGTGCGATATTACTTCCGGTTTCTAAAGCTTTTCATCCCAAATAGCTGCCGACTGAACGAACGAAAGGCATAGCATATTTAGATATACTAGAAAAAAGGTTAGCAAGGCTATGACCAGCCTGGAATCTTGCTCCTGAATAAACATTTAAACCATCTGCTTGTCTTCGATAGTGAGCTGTATATGGGCAACAGTAAGCCATTGTTTCGTTAAATTAATGTCCCTCTCACTCAACCACCTGGAGCCCCAAACAAGCAGACGATTCTGCTATTTCGCTTGCTGAAACCGTATTCGTTTCGCCATTGTCATTTGCCCTAGCAAGCGTAGCCTAGCTCTCATCCACAAAGTATTCTCTACTGACGAGCCCAAACAAGGGCGAAACAGTCTGTCTAGAGATCTTTGTGGGTGAGCGCTAATTGATATTAAATGATCAATTGGTAAAAATTGTACTAGGCCGGTGTCAGCCATTCAGTAGAATGGAGCCCCAAACAAGCAGACGATTCTGCTATTTCGCTTGCTGAAACCGTATTCGTTTCACCATTGACATTTGCCCTAGCAAGCGTAGCCTAGCTCTCATCCACAAAGTATTCTCTACTGACGAGCCCAAACAAGGGCAAAACAGTCTGTCTAGAGATCTTTGTGGGTGAGAGCTAATTGATATTAAATGATCAATTGGTATAAATTGTACTAGGCCGGGTGTCAGCCATTCAGTAGAATGGAGCCCCAAACAAGCAGACGATTCTGCTATTTCGCTTGCTGAAACCGTATTCGTTTCGCCATTGTCATTTGCCCTAGCAAGCGTAGCCTAGCTCTCATCCACAAAGTATTCTCTACTGACGAGCCCAAACAAGGGCGAAACAGTCTGTCTAGAGATCTTTGTGGGTGAGAGCTAATTGATATTAAATTAGAAACTCAAACATTATCCCGAAAACTAAGATTACTGTTGTCATCCCGGAGATCATTCATCTCGTCCCACTCTGAGCATCAATGAACTAAAAAAAATCAAGATTAAGACGACACTCCCACGACTAAAGATTTCACCATTCCACATCTGATAACAGTCAAGAAAAGACCGAAGAAGAAAATTGACAAACAAAAGTGAGTACTCATTGTATTTTCGTTTTTTTAAATATGATTTATTTATTTATTTTACCGTTTAATAACATAAAAGGTGGAAAAAATTATTACATCACAAATGAATAGTAAATATCAGCTTTTACAATGCTATGAAAACCATTTGGTTTTCTGAAATATGTCGGAATTTCTTCGACATTGGAAACTTCAATTCTCTGTCCTGGTTGTATATCAGTGTGTTCCCTCAATTTTAGAATAGCAAAACGTTCGAATGCTTCTTTCTCTAAAGTCATTTCATGATCCCCTAGTATCAATTTAACGGTGAAGTTGGTCCTGGGATCTTCCGAAAAAATAACGACTTCTTCTATTGCTATTTTCTTCATTGTGAAGTAATCATTTTTCCAGCATTTGTTAGCTAATGCAGGTGTGGTATTTGTGAAAGTTAATGTGTGTAATTTTTTTATTTTCAAAGCATCGGCATAACGTTTGGTGCATGCGTCACTGTCTTCATTTGGCTCAGATACGTTAGCAATACGCGTGTGATCTGCATCAAAACAGTCATGTTTAGAATTTAAAGGTAGAAAATTAAAGCGAACGTATTTTACATTAACAGAATCAGTTGAGGCTATAGAGGTGCTCCTAAATTAACGATGCATTGACTTTTCACGTTATAATTCATGTGTTCGTTGGGATCTGGTTGTAAGTAGTCGGTTGCACGAAAAGCTGCAATGTTGTATTTTTGTTCATTCAAAATATCTTCCTGTCTGTCTAAGCGTTCGTTCAATTGTTCCTTTAAACGTCTTAATGCACCATAATATTCTTCAGAGTTTTCATTAATTGCTTCGTTACAAACAGCGGTTGTTTGATTTGATAATTTTTGTACAGCGTCTCCCAAGTTGTTAACTGTCTGCTCAATGTCTGCATTAGCAAAACTTAGATTTCTTCTTGGGGGGTCTGCCATTTTTCCCTCGCTGAAGTGCACCTGTCGACTCGTACTGGTTGAAAGACGAACAACAAATGACTTTGTCTCGTCCCCACAAACAGTTTTAAAGCATTTTCCTAATCACGTGACTTTTTATTGATTTTTTATTTACAGAATGCCGGCCAACATTTTCACAATTAACCCAGAAACTGGGGAAAAAGAGACGTAAGTATAAAAAAAACAAAAAACAGTTTTTTAAACTTTTTTTTTTACCCTTTGACCGCCATTTCTTTTTTCTTTTTTTAGTGTTCCATTTGTGTCAGAACTATTAAGACGATTGGAAGATTTGGTTGGACGGGTGAAGGCGTTAGAAAGGTAATCTAACATAGCCTTTGTTTTTAAAACAATTAAAAACAAAAAAATATCGTTCTATTCCTTTTTCTGGTTCTTTGTAGAAAGCGAAGACGCGAGGACATTGAAGATGCAGATGAACCAATGAAAAAAAAAATGTAATAAAAATAAAATAAAAGTGAAAAAAACATCCACCTTCGTATCTTTTAAATAGTGTGTTACATATGTACTGTTAGAAACAACAATGGCTTGACCGGGTTCGATGTACGTGTCTGTCTTTGGAATTTTTTCCATTGTTTTCAAATAATTAGGTTTGTGGAACGTAAATGGTTTCGTTCCAAACATTACTCTAACCATTAAATCGACGTTCTCTTTCTCACAAAACAGCGAAATTCTCGTCAGTTTTGCCTGTCTTGTCATCACAAATTTGTTGTCAATGCTAGATGCGAACCAAGGTTGGTTCATCTGTGCGTTGAAATTAAATGATACAAATGAATTGTTTGCATGATCAACATATGGTTTTGTAGCCGCATCATTAGGGTCGACGGGGTGTGAGACATTTTTTTATTGTTTTGTTTTTTGAGTCAAAGGCACTCCGCCGATTGTTCAATAAAAGACTGTTTTGTTTGCACCAAGAAACCGTTGTTACATCACTAGCGCGATTAGCCAAACCAACATCAGTTATCTGCCTACCACCAGCGAGTTCATTTTCACCACTAGAACTAATTTGTAAACTCTTGCGTGACAGTTTTTGTATGTCTTCTCTTATCATGGTGATATCTATAGTAGTTTCTGTAAGACGATCCTTGATTACATCTTCCATTTTAAGCTTCTCGTCACGCATGTGCTTCCATAGTTCACCAGCTGTATTCCCCAACATTTCAAATAAAAGATTAGTAATGGAAGACGTAAACGAATGAATGCATTAGCTTATTCTGTTAATTGCCGTCTCATTAAAACGCGCCACACTTGTACTTGTACTGTCTGACATCTTGAAATCAAATGAACCTTTGACTAGAAACACAAAACTTTAATAGCAATAGGAGATTTTTTTTCTTTTACTTGTATCAAAAAACACATTTTTTTCTTCTTCCTTCTTCTTCTCAACTCGTTGCGTCATTTATTTATTTTTTCATTATCTTGATAACTGCAACTGATAGCTAGCTCTTAAAAGATGCTGAATGCACAGGGTTGCAGTGTTTACAGTATAATGTTGACAAAAAATTCCTTCTCATATCTGAGGTTAAAAGTAGTTCAATTTTTGGCACAATTGCTGGAGTGAGCATTTTTAAAATACGTAACACAACAACAGCATCTACTTTTTTCTTAAAACGAATGAACCAGTAAAGTTCAATGTCAGAACTAGCGACACAATATGACTCAATCGAATATATATCCGCATAGTAAGGTATTGCACTTACAAATATGTCTTTAGTGAGTCTAGTTTTACCATATTGTAAGACAACTCCGTAAATATCACACGATCTCATATGTAGTATTTTAAAAGTATCTTCCCAAGAAGGTTTAACACACGAACTTGAAGATCTTGTATAAACAGACGAAGTTGAGAGAAAATTAGTTTGTGTAGCGACATCCATGTCTAGAATTGAAATAGTAGGATTTAAAAAAAAGAAATATTACTTCATCTTCGAACTTAAGTTTGCAGCATTCAGAAAGAGAGTTTCTTCACGTTTTAGAGAAAAGGAACGCTTACCGACGATAATTTTTTTTTCTATAACACGATTTTCTCGCACATTCGCAGTAATAACAAAGAGCATCGGGGTAGACTACGCATAATTCGAGCAGGTCGGCGCTAATGTTTCCTCTCGGAAATGCTTGTTCAAAGGGACAATATGGACTCCACCTCTTGTGATGTATCATGGGGTTATCTTGAGGTACAAAATCAGCCAATCGAAAGTTGCAATAAGCACACATCACTAAGTCATTCATTTTAAATTTCTCGTCATCTTCTTTCCCACATCTATAAAATCCAGACTCAGCCAATTTTCGTGCTGTCAAATTATCAACGTGTGACCACCTACAAACAAAAGTTGTTTCGCGGTCTGAAGGTGAATAAAGACGACCTTCCCTTAAAAATTTTCGTTCCATTCTAAATGATGCGATGATAGGTTACTAACCTCGACTCAATGCAAATTCCCACCACACGAGGTCGTCTCCTTCCATTTCCTACCACCAACAGGAAGGGTGCTCAGAGCGAGTGGTCACGTGAACGGCTCTTGACCAATCAGAGAGCGAGTAGCCACTACATTATACCCACAACCGGAAGCTATCGTTCTTTCTGCTCCCATCCTTCGATGCCTAAGGTCTCCACGCAAAACTTAATAAAAAAAAGTGCAATTCACTATAAGAATTTCATCATCGTACTAACACTAACCCAGTTCGTCGCCTCGTCTGTGACGTCACAGATCGAGGTGATAAGAATTTGTATTGTGGAAGTAGTCGATCTGTCCTCAAGATACGCAATCCACACTACTTATATAAGGGGAACTAAGGGTTACATAGAGTATAAAAGGGTACATAGGCATATATTGAGGCAAATAAGGTTGAAGAAGGGTACATAAAAGGCTATAAATACATAGGGGCGAGCTTTTTCTTACATATCAACTCCTACTATTCTTTGACTTCGACACTTCCCCCCATGTTTTTCCTAAACTTCAAATGCAGTCATGGTCACAGTCTCAAGCTACAAGGTCTGATTTCTAGACTCAACTGCCGCTTTTGCTTTTCTACTGAGCATGTGGTGCTCCAGTGGAACAGCCTGCCTGAGCATGTATTTTTTGCTCCTTTGCTGAATAGCTTTAAGACTCGACTTGACGCTTTGCAGGTTTGGTCCGTGTTTGGGGGAGGGGGAAGGGTGGTTTTGAGTCTCGGCTCGAAACTGTCATTTTTCTAATTTAACGTACGGTACAAAACGGGTCCCGAGGCATAAATTGAGGTAGATAAGGTTGAAGAATGGTACATATAAGGGTAAATAAGGGTGACATAGGGTACAAAAGGATACATAGGTGTATATTTGGGTAGATAAGGTTGAAGAAAGGTACATATAAGGGGAAATAAAGGTTACATATGGTACAAAAGGGTACATACTACATAGGCATATATGTGAAGGGTACGTACGCATAAGGGGGAATAAGGGTAACGTAGGATACAAAAGAGTATGCATGTGTATATTGGGTACACAAGGTTGAAAAGAGCACATATTATAAGGGTAAATAATGGTTACATAGGGTACAAAAGAGTACGCGTAGGCATATATTGGGGTGCATAAGGTACATATAGGGGAGGAAAGGGTACATAGCAGTATATTGGGGTAAATAGGGTTGAAAAAGGACTAGTAGCACGAGTGGTATTTTTTCCGCACCTATGTCTTGAGTAATTAAAACCTATTCGGCGTATATTTGACGTGTATCCCAGAAAGATAGTTACGGCCAGTCGTTCCATATTTGGCCGCATGGAGTCTCAATCCAGAACGATAGATAGAGCATGCGGTAGTTATTATGACGGAATGTGGTGTCCTGTTCAAAAATGTAAATTTGCTGGCCCCCATGAAGGTCGGCTGAAATTTGCGTTTTTTTGCTAAGGGAAAATACTATACCTGTGATTTTTTTTGCATTTATGCTCTTTGTGCCTTGAGAATTTAAGTTGTGCCGATCCGCCCAGCTCGACAACCCTCTGCACATGTGCAGCCGTTCTTACTTACCAGCTTGCTCGAAGGCAAATGCATCTTTAAGTTTTTGCTCGATCTGTTAGGAGGTGACTCGAGAGGGGAGGCAGGGGAGGTTTGTATAGTATTTTCCCTTAGCAAAAGAAAGAAATTTCAGCCGGCAAATTTAACGTTTCTTGTTGCTGGGAAAATACTATACCTGTGAATTTTTTGCATTCACAATTGACCTCGTCCGAATTGGTGGCGGGCACGTTCTGAACGAATTCCTAGGGGTTGTGAGCTGGAGTTCCCAGTGTGGAATCATGATTCTGTTTTCTTCAGTTTTTTTTTTTTGGGGGGGGGGATGGGGGGCAGGTATTACACCTGCCCCCTACCCCACCCAAAAAAACTGAAGAAACTTCAAATCTATATACTTATTTGACCTACAAGTAGAAAGTAGGGGTTCAAAGGGTTTCAAAGGCTTTAACTAGCGTTAACCACTCCCGATAATCTGCCCTAAGCCCGAAGTAGGGGAATAACACGCTAACAATCTAGAAGCCAGACAAACTTCAAAGGGTTCAAAGGGTTTAACGAGCGTTAGCCAGTCCTGGTCATCCAGACAAACTTATTTCTGTTACAAGAATAAGATGAAGACACCGCTAACAATGATGAAGAAGGAATGGAATGGAATTTTATTGAGGGTAACGGCCCGTAGCCACGCAGAAGGCGACAAAAGATGAAGACAATGGGCTTCAAACAATGCCTCGAATTAGGAAATCAAAAGCTTTAATAATGCTGGCTGTTACAGCCGAATTGAATAGTTTCAAAGTTGGTTGAGTAACAATCGCTGCTTGCGCGATCGTTGTTGCCGGTTTATCGCCTTGGTATCAAGACGGAGAAGCAGGCAATGCGGCTGCACTGAGACTTAAGAAGACGAAATACTAAGGGACCCTCGGGAAGAGAGGGGGCTTGGACAGATCACACAATGGGGAAGTGTGGGGGAAGGGTAGTGAGACTGGTAGAACAGGAGAAAGGGCACGGGGTTGGTCGAACAGGCAGGGCCGTAGCGAAGGGTACTTGGTTGGGGGGGGGGGGAGAGACTCATTTTGCCAACTCATCCTATGATTTTCATCTGGTTAAAAAAAATGACAGTAGTGATTTTGACATCTGGTTAAAAAAAATGACAGTAGTGTTTCCAGTAAAGTACTGTTTAGGGGCTCCAGCAAACTCAACTAGGGGGTCTGGGGGAGCGCTGTAAGCTTCCCCAGCGGGGTCCGCACTGAAGCATTTTACGCTTCTTTAGTGGTTGTTTCTGGCCTCCAGTGAACACAGAAGCAACAAATTGTCTAGTAAGTTTTGGTGATTTTTTTTAAAAATTCATTCTTCAGGCTGGCAGGTTTCGTACAAATTTTATTGTGACCTATCACGTTTTTTTTAGATATTTTTTTTCCAAATTAAATTACACCGAGTTCAGCTGGCCATTGACGATTGGGGGTTGGCTTAACTGTACATTTTGGACCTTAGGCTAAAATGAATGACGATGTCTCCTGCGCGCAAGCATGGGCAGCAGGGGAGGGGTCAGGGAATGCAGAAATGTTTTTAAAAATGGACTAACAAAAGGTGAAATATAATGAAATCTTTTTCTCAGTTTTATCCCAAACAACAAGGCTTAGAGGGGTATTATTGTAAAATAAACTTTCACATTTTAAAACAAAAACATGCTCCAATTTTAAAATAATAGAGCGTCGAAAGGTGAAAGAAATGGCGAAACCCTTTACCTCAGTTTTGTCCAAAACAACTTGAGGTATTATTGAAGAAAAGCTTCCACATTTCATGCTATACTAAATTACAAACTAAAACGTTCAAGTGTACCGTAAAAAAGGGGGATATATGATTGAATTTTCACTTGTTAAAACGAACACGGATAAAAACTGATGATTTTTCAATAAAATGATAAAATGTTCAAATGAAAAAATTGCATCTGTTTCGATGCTGTTGTGCTTTACGTTTTAAATATATGATTGGTAAAGCACAACAGCACCTAAACAGATGGAATTTTCTTAATAGGGCATTCGCTATAAGCGTCACGAGCGTTAGGCTCCGCCCACAAGATATCGCCTGGAGGACCAACAAACCATGCTCTCGCTAGCCACCTACGGTAAACAGCGTGTATTCAACCGTTATTTTCTTCAAGAAAGAAATGTCATCGTTCATTTTCGTGACGTATATCGCTGCACTAATAAAAGTTTAAACGTATGCTCGTGTTTTTATCGTTGTACGGCGGTGAACGAAATATTTTCGGCAATATTCAATGCTTCAGCTACAGCGTGAAAACGCCGTTTACCAGCTAGCTGTTCGTACGGCTGATTTATCGGATA
>JAHWFP010004116.1:0-18701 GCA_023313725.1 Lithobius niger
TTTTGTAGATAATATGGCCAAAAATGTTTTCGCACTCAGCCTGTAACCAGACTAAAACTAACTCATGCTAATTAATTCGAAATTATACCCCTCGGGTTATGTGCTCAGGATATAATTACAAAATAATTAGCATTCGTTAGTTTTAATGTCAGGTTACAGGCTTCGTGCGAAAACAGTAGCCATATTATCCACAAAATCTCTAGGGCTATTACTACTGAAAATAGTCCAATTTACCCCGTTAAAGAAATCCGGAACAAATGGCAGCCACTAGATGGAACACATTATTTGGTTCTATTTAACTTTACACGCGAGCTGTGGGAAGAAATTCACAACAAACAACACGGTTCATTCCATAATGGAACACTCCATACCGACTTGCAGGCATATTATAGGGCCTACATATTTATAGTACGCATTATGCAAAATATTTATAGTATGCATTATGCAAAATTGAATGGCTGTTCAATTGTACACCTACTCGAAACAGTGTGCTGCAGTCAGAATCCATTGTTCATTTAATATAACTCCACCACACTTATATTTAGCATTGGCAAGGAACAACTGGTAAGGAAATTCTCCAGGTTTAGCTTCTATGCCGCCCCAAATTTTCGTTTGGTATTCACTTGAATCTGAAACAATTACCATATTGGATTCAGCAATAGCAAGTGTTTTTAAGCAAGTCTTCTTCTTGTGACAAACAAGAACAAAAATGTGACATACATATGGGAAATACAAAACGCTAAATATAAGGTCATGCATTTCATACACTTTCTACGAAATTATTATTTAATTAGTATAGTCTATATACCCATCAGTGATAATAAAGAAATATATGCAACTATAGTAAAAAAAATCCCGTCGTAGCAACAGAAAAAGTTAATTTATGCCGTTTATACTGTGATACAGTGTGGACAGTAACTATACCATCTACGAAGTGATACGCAGGTAGTATATTTACTGGTATATTTATCTGCAGCTTCGGTTATCTTAACGTTTTACAGTGAATTCAAAGGCTGACTGGCCATTTGGACGGTAATATGCACATCAAACTATTAGGTAGAAATTTTGTTTGCTCCGCGTGAATGAATAGCTGAAGTTCGAAGATCAGATGTAAGCACCAGATAACAGCAGATCCACTCGAAAATAAACTTATGGAGCAGCTCACAAATGACGTCTTGCAATTTCACACTTTATATATCCTGCGCCTTCCCCCCTCCTGCGTAAAGTCATTTGTGTGTGGACCCTGTCCACAAACTTTACGTCAATATGCATCATTGCCAGTTGCAGATTTCATGCCATTTTTACAACAGAAATGTTCAACAACGGATACAGTATCCCAGTTCTTCACAATCCGATAGTCGGATAAAATTGCAGAGTTTCTTTTGTCCATTTTGTAACGAGATTTCTGAACCAATTTACGGTTGGAATTTGTTACAACGAGGGCGATTGACGCGAATTCAAAATGGCTCCATGTCTGGAACTTGACCTTGATATTATCTGCACACGCTAGAGTTCCTTTGCAAAAATTATGTGTAAAAATATAAATATACACAGCCAGTGCACAATTTATACTATTGGACCGTTGTGGTTCACAGGGATGTGTACTGTCAGAGCGCAATCTAGAGTCTACACCCTACACCTTGGACCTCCTAGAGGATCTATTGAATCGGAAAATACGGTGCTTGCTGTGTTGTTGATTTTACTTCTCACGTGCCATACCCTTGTCTTTCTCCGATACTCGCAGCCACAAGTTGTACACTTATCGACCGTGGATTTGTTTGGGGGTCAATATGCCAAATAAGTAGAGGAAGTTGCTTGCTTTCGTGGGTGTACCCCAAGTAATCATATCATGAACCAAAGAAGTAAAAGTAAAAGCAAGAGTTACTGCTGGTAACAGATAAACAAGAACACAAGTGTGATCTATGGTGCTTGATTTTGTATGGCATATGTGATAGCACATATTGTTGTTGAAAATTTGCAAGCTAAGGTTCGAATGTTCAATGGACTGCAGTGAGGGGGGGGGGGGAAGGAATAACACCCCCTCCGCCCCAAAAAAGAAAAAAAATGTAAGATTTTTTTGTATGCGGGAGGAAAGGTAATTAGTTTAGACTTATTTATGCTGAATATTTTGGTTTTTTGAGTTTAAATAACGGTATGCAGACGCAGTGTTTGTTACCGCCACCCTAGTTTTATTTGGCGGGACGGAAAAAACACAACTACAACAACCACAAAAAACGCTATTCTACACGTATTTTGTGACGAGGCCCTGTGGTAGTCAGAATGATCACAATGTTTAGGAATTTTTATTGTTGTTAAAAATAAATGTAACTTACGGCTGTGGTCTCTGATGGGTAGTTATTACATCTATTTCAAATTTTTAACGACACTTCCTGCTGGAATTGTTAAAAACATAGGCAGAATTATTGCCGGCGATGTGCCAAAAAAGCTAATCAGTGACAATGCCGGGAGGTCGCTCAAAGGCAAGGACAGCTGAGATAAGAGTTGATCCAGGAAGGAGCTATTATCTTAGCTGGCCTTGCACATAGGACCGCAATCGTTCCTTCCATTGGTCCTAACGTAAATTCCACATTGCTGATTGTAGCATAATACACTCGAATACAATTTTTACGTTCGGAACAGTCCCACTTACGTTTCATAATAAATATTCACTAGTTTGTTAGTCAGAGTTGAGTTATAGTTGCGTCGATTCGTCGGATCGAGAACGACAGCCACGTTGATTTCAGAGATCACAAATACATGACGTCAGAATCGGCGCATGCGCAGCACAATTTATTTAGGAAAAGCTGTCTTCGGGTGATGAGGAGGAGTCATACCTTGCCGACCTCGCTTGCTGGCGTATAGGAGCTTGATTAGGTAAATCAAGTTCCAAAAAGAAAATTGTAGTTTACCTGTTTTATGATAATGGTGCCTCATTAATAAAACTTTCAGCTAAGAGAAATTGTTAATAATAACATTGGAATCTCTATGACGTTCACGTGATACAGATTGATGCGGCTACAACCCATAGAATATGCCTCCGGTGACCATCAAAAGATGGAGCGTCCCCACTCACGTATCATTCTGAACGGAAGCCAGAAACTAGTTTAGTGCAAGACTGCAAAGCTTCACTAACCTGTTATATAGGTAATTTTTCCAATAATTCCAGAGTACCCCGGAAATACTAAATTTTCCCCCAATCTTTTCCGAAATATTTCCTTACCTGAAACCCCATAGGACACGTGAAATGGTCAGAGTGGGTCACATTATTGTAGTGAGTTGCATGGATTAAGGAATCGTGTTGAATTCTGTTTGAAATATAGGCTACTTATCAATGGCAACTCTTGTCCATCGGACCTTTTATGCAGTGTTCACAGTCTTACACATTCTTAATTACCTTACTTTGGGCTTTACTAATCTTTTTATTTTCGACATTTTTCCTCATTAAAATAAATTAACTACCATTCTATTCAATACTAGGACGTCATCAGTTACACTGTCGACAAAATTGAGCAAAGCGATTATTAATCACACAATGAATTAAAGTTGCATAAACATATTTTCTTTAAAAAGATTTAATGATGAAACAATACATCGGGCACAGGCAGTTGGCAAACAACCCGTATGCGAATGAAAACAACCTATGTTGCATTGGTGATAGCGTCATGGCACCTTGTTTCTTTGTACATTTGCTTTTGTAGCGCGTCGCTGGCTTTGACGGTGGTTCCGACTAGCGGTATTCCTACTTTGGTTTTTGAGCAGACAAGGCACCAACGAATATGAACTTGAATTTTTTTTGGAAAGCATCAAATTTGTAATTCGTTGAGACTTAATGCAAGCAGAAATTTCAGCGCACATTCATCTTGATATTTACTAACGGTATTGCAGATTTTTGCGCTTTGGAAATTACTGGTGAGAAAATCTGGATGCAGTGGTTATTTCCTACTGCATTTGGTTGATATTTCGTTATTTGGTTATTTCATACTGCGTTACAAATTGATGCAGTGGTTATTTTATACTGCATTCCGGCTGCTCACTGGCCTCCCCTCCCACTCGTTCCCCCTTCCCAAACCCTGATCCTGCTCCCCCATATGTCCCCATTGTGCGGTCTGCTGCTTTATGACGCTGCCTTGTTGGCATTGGAGCTTATGTAGCAGCCCCTTGCAGCTCCGTGCGCCGCCTAACAAGTTGTCCTTGTAGCATGCATTGCTTGCGGTACACCTAATTTCAGATATTTTCTTTGGCTGTCGGAGCCACCTCACCATTCCTCAAGAACATGTCCTATTTTAATTTTCTTTACCGATGTGTACCGATATCAATGTGTAAAATCTGGTTTTAATTGATGCATTGGTTATAGGGAGCTCAGCTCGGCCTTCGGTGTTGCTTTGCTCCAAAAAAGATCAGTTGGGGCTTGATTGCTTGGTGGGATTTGTTCGTCTTCTTCTTTGGAAAATAAAGTGGCCACAAGGCGAAGAACGGAATATTAAAAAACGAAAGAAAAGCCATTTTTGTTTAGGCATATTATTTTTGATTCTACAGCTTCGTCCGTTTGACCCGGCGGAAGGAGAAAAAATCCCCAAAACAAAGAAGATGTTCGTTTTTTTGTTCATTATTCGTCTTGGAATGCTGCATTTTTCTGCTAAAGCTTACCGATCGTAATTTGCTCTCCTGCTTGATATCTTGGGCTATAATTGTTGTGACGAGACGTTGTTGAAAGAAGGGCTCCCCAAAAGCCCTTTAACCTTTCTCAGGCCTATGTGACTAAAGGATACCATGTTCTGTCAGGAATAGCCATCAACTTACGACATCTGGAACAATTTTTGTGACGAGACGTGGTTCAAGGCCGGGCTCCCTAAAAGCGCTTTAACATTTCTCAGGCTTATGTGACTAAAGGATGCCATGTTCTGTCGGGAATTGCAGTCAACTTTCGACAGCTGGAACAATTGCTGTGACGAGACGTTGTTCAAAGCAGGGCTCCCTAAAAGCCCTTTAACCTTTCTCAGGCTTATGTGACTAAAGGATGCCATGTTCTGTCAGGAATTGCAGTCAACTTTCGACAGCTGGAACAATTGCTGTGACGAGACGTTGTTCAAAGCAGGGCTCCCTAAAAGCCCTTTAACCTTTCTCAGGCTTATGTGACTAAAGGATGCCATGTTCTGTCAAGAATTGCCGACAACTTTCGACAGCAGTGAAAAAGGCCAGCAAATATGTTGACAATGAATTCTACGTTAGAGGCTTTGCTGATTGATCGAATGAACTAGAGTATTAAACCAAAGTATGTCATCGAGTCAGTATGCTTAAAGATGCTTGCCTCCATGTTGGCTTTCCTGCGTGATTCAGTTTTGTAACATTTGTTCCAACAACGTATGTAACTGTTGAAAATTAAATTATATAGCAATAAGAAACAGCTGCTTGGAGTTAAGATCATTGGAAAGCTGGTGTAAAGAGCTTCAAATTGGTGTATTCAAATGTAAAAATCGGTCGACAAGAAGTGAAAATATCTTCAATTTGGTTCATTACCAATTATCTGAACACTGCTCACGACGGCATAGTTTGATCGGGAAATCTAATCATAAAGAAAGTACACCTCCACCTACCTCGTGGTGTGGGAAGGCTTTGGTTATTTCCTAAATTCAGGTTCGTTACTTGCCTGTAACAGATTAGCCTGTTTTTAGATGTTCTTCTGTTTAGCTACTATTTCTCCAGGAACTACGATCTTCCTTGTATGTCATATCGGCTGAAATATGAGTAGGCTACTCGGTTCAGTAGTCCGTTGTGGCTGCTGGTTTAGTAAAATAAATAAAAATACCATTTATTTATTTTGTGCTAATTTAACTTGGATCCCACTTGTTAAAATGCATGCCAAGAAAAGTTACGTGGATCCTTTTTTTTCGTAAAAGTTGCATCCGGCTTTTACAAGCCATGAGACGTGATTTTCTGTAAAACCCTTCGAATTTACTTAATGTTTATTAAGGTAAATGTCGGATTCGTTTGGATTCAAATATGTAACCTCTGTTGTTGACATGTAACCTTCCACTCGAGAAAAATGTAAATATTGTTAAATATTGTCATTTGAAAAGAAGATCGCCCTTGTGTCGGCTGTTTTTACGAATTGCATTTGTGACCATAGAAATGTATTTCAGCTTGGAGCCAGAAAACTGTAAGAAAGCGGTTGGAACCAATCTCGAAATTTTTTAGTTTGGCCATTAAATAAAATTCTAATTAGTTTAAAATATAAATTGGTATTTTAATCTAGGTTAAACTTATAGTTTAGTGCTTCGTTATTTGACACGGTTCACGTAACGTAATGGCAAGAGCGCTCGCACTCGTAGGCTAGTAACAGCTGTTAGCTAGTGCCAATGGCGAATTTTAGATTTGCTGTCAACTCATTTAGAGTTGAAATTTTTCATTTATCGAGCTTTAGTCCTATAGCTATTAACTCGTAGTATTGCATAGCATTATTATTTTTAAAATAAAAATAAATTAATGTCAGCGCATTTCAGTTTGAAATTAGTATTGCTGACCCAGGATCGTCAAACCGGAACCAGATCCAAGAGAGCCGTTTTTGGCCAATCACAAGGCACGAGTTCGGCCAATGGGATGCTCCCGTGCTTGGATGCTCTTTTCTCAGTCTTGCAGAAAGCGCGGACGTTTGAACGACGCTTTTTTTTTCCGGAAGTCAAGTTGCCGATCGGTGGAAATTTAGGACTGCAATATGTAGCCAGCCAGCCAATAATCGCCTTAGGCGCAAACGCCTCAAGGCAATCGTCGAATTGAAATGCAGTTTATGAAATTGAGTTGGGTTTTCAACAAATGAGAAACTTTGAGCTCTCCTGTTCGTCCGTGTGAAGGCCTGTATTTCTGTATTTAAGGAAACGGACGTTTGTAATCTTGGTCGAAAAACCACTGCAGATTGGCGGGACGCTATGCCTTTCCTAGAGTAGGCGCGCGCTTAGCCGAGTAGCGGATAAGCTGAAGATGAAGAAGTCGCGGTAGAACCATGACTTGGAAAGCTTTAGCTTTGTAAAGTACTTAAACTAAAATGTAGTCTAAAGATACTTTAGCTAGTAAGATCTTAGGGGGAAGGGATCCTAAAATGATTTAGACCCCAAGAAGATTTATAACAATTAGTCCTAGCTCTTAAGCCCAACATTTCTTAGCCTACGCAATGAGGACAAGCTAGTGTGAGGTCCACGGGTTCCTAAAAACCTTGATAATTTATTAATTTTCTCCCCGACCCAAAATCGAAAAGGGATGAAGAATTAATATAATATTTTTTTTCATTTTGTTCAAAATCATAACTTAACTTGTTTCATCGCAAAATGCCTGAAAATTGAGTTAAACTATTTTTAACTGGTTCCAGTCGTAAGTTGTGCACCCAACCGAAAGTTGTTTACCTTCAACGTTAAATAGTTAACATGTAACTTGTTATGATATCTGCCATAAATAAATGTACATATGTTTGAAATCGACTTCTTTTATTCTGACTTCTGCGTGAATAAATTAAGCACGTTTAAATCATAACAGAGTTAAGGTTAGGTCTCATTCGCGAATGAGTGGTGGCAGTTCTACCAGGATCGTCGAGAGGAAGGAGAATACTGCCAGTTAGGGGAAATGTTACGGCTCTCCCTAGGGACTTTAGCTAGGCTTCGTAATAAAAGAAGCTTTGACGTGCCAAAATAAACTTTACATGAAAACACTATGATGTCAAAAACAAACTATGACCTCGTTGTTTTTTGGCATCTTGGCTCTTGGCTTTTTGCCCTTTTTGTCTACCTTCGTTATTCGTCAACGACATGTCCGATTCCGGATTTTTTTTTAAACCCATCTCTAGGTGTACTGCTATCAATGTCCAAAATCTGGTTTTAATTGATGCAGTGGTTATTCCGAGATGCGGTCACAAAGATCGTATTTGAGAGTATTCATAAACGGAGCTCCTCTCGGCCTTCGGCTTCTCTTCGCTTCAAGTAAGTTACTTCCTGTTGTCAATGCGTTGATTCATACCAACAAGGACGCCACCTGCATTACAGCTAACTACAACACTGCTCTTTTATTAAGGACAGAGCTTATAACGTCAGAGCGACAAGAATACTGTTTATACACAACTGACGTACCGTTTATTATTTATGGTAATGCGTCAATTACAACCTAGAGCGTTTATACGAAATGAATTAACATGCGTGACAACTTTAGACTTCGTGAAACCACTAGCAGATGTACAAATTTAAAAAAAAGAAACAATAGGCAGCTGAGCACATCAAATGTGCAGAAAAAAATGCCAAAAAAAAAAATAACAATCACAAAAAGCACACCATCAAATAAAAAAATAAAAAATGATTCAACCGCTAACATGGCACTGGCAAAAATACGATACAAAAAAAAATAAAAAAGAAGTGATATCGGAAACAAAACCCACAAGGGTGAAAGAACCTGCCAATTTTTAGCCAGTGAAAGTAGTGTTACCAGAACTGACTAAAAATGGATGTCAGCAAGTTTTCTACATGCCATACCAAGCCTACACAATTTACTGACCGAAAAGTGTTCGCCAAAGAAAGTAGCGATATAACCCCCTCCCACCTCCACGCATCGTAAAAAACTATTAAACCACTAACTGGGCACTGGCAAAAATAATATGCAATAAAAAAAAGTGATGTCAGAAACAAAACCCACAAGGGTAAAAAACACGCTACGTTTCAGCCAATCAATGTAGTGATATCAGAACAAAAATGGATGCTACTAAGTTGCTGCTAGGTGTACCAAGTCTAACCGAAACGTGTTTCCCTTAGAAGGTAGTGATTTCACTGCCACCAACAACCGCCAAGCTAATCCCACCGAATATTATATCAAAGGTTAAATGAAAGACCTGATCATTGCTACGGATTATAGCAATGGTCAGGTCTTGCATTTAATCTTTGATATAATTCTCGGTGGGATTAGCTTGGCGGTTGTTCGTTGGCAGGGGTTATATAAAAAATTTCTAATGGGAGCAGGCTTTTCGGCTAGGCTTGGTTCACCATGCACCAACTTAGTGGAAGCCATTTTTGTTCTCATGTTACTAATTGATTGGCTTAAACTTGTCGGTTCTTTTACTCCTTTGGGTTTCGTTGCTGATTAATATAATCTGATAAGAGGTAAAACACTGATGACAAGTCGGTAATACGACATAAGGTGTTTTTTGTCACTTGTATCTTACAAAAACATTAAGATTCATAAGAGTGTATTTGTTGAATCAGTGTATCAGTGGTCTCCAACCACAAACTGAAAGACATGATGCGCAGACTTTTCAATATCATTTTATGTGTCAAGTGTCAAAACTTTGTCTTATTCATGTCATTCATTCTTTCATGTCTGATTAATATCCCTGAAGGATTAGCACAGTGAACGTTATCGAACTAATGATGTCAGATTAAGTTAGATCTTTGAAAGTCGCAATTACAACAATGAAAGTTATCAAACTAATGATGTCAGCTTAAATTAGATCTTTGAAAGTCGCAATTAGAACAGTGAACGTTATCGATCTAATGATGTCAGGTTAAGTTAGATCTTTGAAAGTCGTACTTAGAACAGTGAACATTATAGAACTAATGATGTCAGATTTAAATCTTTGAAAGTCGCTATCCGAAACCAATCGTGCAATACTACTGAGTTCCGAATTTACATCTACAAATAAAGCATCTAATGTATGTGCAAAATTTTAAACTATTAGCACTAAGGGTTCAAAAGGTATTGTGGACACACGGGTGAGGATGGACAGACGGCAACAGCACAAGATGAGTAATCCTGTTTCGTACCGTATGGTACGCTAAAACAATCGAAAATCTTCGAATTGAAATCATGCATTGTGGTGCTTTCAAAGTATAATGTCGTAGGAAGATAAATAAAAATAAATCCTGGCATTGACATTCAGTGTTCATCTACACAACTAAATTCAGTGGTTAAACGCCCATAAATGTACCAGCTTTATAAATCTGGTGGCTGGGGCTGTGTTACATCTGCTGGGTAATCGAAGCAGATAGTAGGCCTTAAAGAATACCCTTGTGAGATCAAAAGACGAACTAAAGAAAAGATCGTCACTAAGACTCAAACGCAGCATACTGGGCCAGGAGCTTTGCCACTACTGAGCTACCAAACTGGATGGGATCTAGCTACATGTGTCAGCAGAGATTAGGGCCTCTTTATTTCAGTGGTGACTTTACAGATTACAATAAAAGCATCTTGGCTTCCGCACTAGTTGTTTTAAGGTAGGTTGGAGTTTGCAGCTTGGGCCTACCCCAGTAGCAAGCAGGTGTCAATAGGTCCCCTTCCTTTCTTTCTCCAATTACTGTACCTTATATTCTTACAAGATCATTCTTTAACACTGAGAGTCTGCTTCGATACATTCTTTATCTTATAATTTATTGTTTATTCTGTAATCTTTCTTTTCTGTCTGCGTAATTCCTTACCCATGGTATCTGGATTTAGTTGGCGGAGCGCAGTGGAAACAATATCATCACTGACTTGAAATTGAAATCCACCTTCTTTTTTCTCTTGTAGTTCTCTTTCAGTTAAATCTTCAATTTGATTAAACATATTCTCATCAAATTCCTTCTTTGTTTCGTCATCAAGTGGCACTAATTGTTTTAAAATATCTTCATCTGGAACTAAAAGAGAATTACAAAAAAATGTCACCAGTATTGCAAATATTGTAGGATTATGCTATATTAAGACTCAGATTAAGACTGTAGGTAGTTTCACTTCCGATTGTTTTTATTTTCCCAAATTCCGTCAACAAAGATACGCTCAAACATTATCGAACCATTCATATTTAACACGGTCAATCACCAGTGTTAGTAATGGAAAACCTAGAGCGGCTTTGTTAAAATTTCAACATAAGAGTTCGTAACTCAGTTATATGGGAAAATTTGTTTAACATATTTAAATTCGGGCTAGCCAAATTGGAGATCCTGAGATAAAAAAAAATGGCACCTTTTTGTTTTTATTGCTCTTTTTGCTTTGGTCGATCTCCTTGACTAAAAAAAGCCATAAGTTTCCAACCAAAACAACGGTACTTTTTGCTGACGAAAACATAATTTTTCCTAACTATAATCAAATTGTCCTAACGCACA
This sequence comes from Lithobius niger, assembly GCA_023313725.1. Classification (NCBI taxonomy): domain Eukaryota; kingdom Metazoa; phylum Arthropoda; class Chilopoda; order Lithobiomorpha; family Lithobiidae; genus Lithobius; species Lithobius niger. The sequence goes on from JAHWFP010004116.1 coordinate 11,103, forward strand.
TGAAGCAATCGTCATTACAAGATCACGGCGGGAAAGAAGAATGAAATTCGGGCAGGAAACGCGATACATGCCCTGGTGCTGCCATCTGTGATCGCGAATTAGCAATATCGTCTAATTTCACACATCGTCTAATTTTATCATCATCATCATACATTCGCGACTATACAGATAGCAGTACTGTAAATTAGTAACTCAGTTTGCAGAAATTTATATCCAACTTCCAGCGAATATAACCTGGTTCAAAAGCAATACCAATGCAGTACATTACAAATGTGTTATCAGCTACACACAAAAGTAAAAAAGCAATAAAAATGCAATGATTGTTGGTTACGCATGTACGTATCGCCATAACGATAAAACAACACACAAACGTAACGTCTGCGATTACCAATTTAACAGCAAAGTTTATGTATTGAAACACAAAAAACTCATACAGGAGGAAAACTTACATGGGTGTTCGCTACGACAAATCTTTTACGCACAAAAGCAATTAACTCAAACATACATACTCTATACTGGGGAAACAGATTACAAGTATGTTACCCGCGATAATGCATTTATATACGAGATACGAGCACCGAAAATAGTTAATAAAAAGGCAAGCCCAAAGGTGCACAAAAATACTGTATGTTGGATTTTAGTCTTTGCTAAAATAATGTCTGCTTGACAGCGGAATAAAACTATTCCGAAACGTCACTTTTTAGTGCATTCTTGTTCACCTTTTGGCTTGTCTTTTTATTAACTAAGCCTTCAAACAAAACAAGTATTTAGTAGCACTTTTACGAAGGCATAGGCCTTCCCCACACACTGCTCACAAACGGACTCACAGCATAATTCGAGATTCACCATCTCATGTGACGCGAACTAGTACCTGGAAGAAACAAAATCTAGACTGAACCGGGGATGCCTAGTTAAGTTTCAGCAAAAGGTCACAATTTACACTATTTTAGGACTTAGATTAGTCCATAGAAGAGTGCAGAACTATTCCTCTGCTAGCTATTCTACAGCACTGAACAACTGGTTAGCAACAGGCAAACCAATGATCATACTGGTGTCGTCTGGGCTACAGTTCCTTGAGCTAACTTATACCTCTAATACCCACCTGAAAGGTTGCTGCATACAGTGAGTAAACAGCAGTGAAGGTGGCCACACACGCGATTAGGAAGAAAAGAAGTGATGGCATTATGTCTAAGCCATTAGGCTTAAGATAGTAAGCCTAAAAATGACAAATTCAGCCATTGCTGAAATAAAATGAAGAGAGAGAGAGATCGAGAAAACTAGGTTGAAAACTTTGGTCGGAAGCCTTGGTCAGAACCTTGAATGGAACCTTGGACCGAACAACTTTATACGTTATTGCTCGCTTTTCGGTTCTCAGCTCTTTTCCAACAATGAAACGATGCCAGAGACTAACAATTAAACAATACCAGAGCCGAATTAAAGTGATAGAGCTGCCAATGTTTTTTTTTCATTGACGTCGAACACGTAAGCTATATTTTATACTAAAAGAACAATAAAGATTTCTATAAACACTGCGATTACATGAAATTAAATGCCTTCCATTGCAGGAACTATCGACGTACAAAGTTTGTTTTGCTGTCGCTGTTAATGGGGCTAACAGTTTTGTGGGATCAGCTTTTACCTCTTCCGATAGCAAAGAAACAAACCGAACATTTAGACGTTTCCACCAAGTCATTGGCAAGACAAAGTGCTACCGCCGTCTTCTTATTTATTTTACTGTGTTTTATCTTGAAGGACGTTAGCCTTTCACAGGCCATTTGTACCATCGCTGAACAATCCATCGGCGATCGAATTCAATTTGCTAGCAACGAAACAACACAAAGAAGATGGAACGCACAACTACAATACCCTAGCACGAGCACAGTGAAAAGGGCAAAGATCCGAAAAGCGGGCCATAAATAGGTTACTGTTTGCTTTCCTCGTGCCAGTAGCTAACAATGCCTCGAGCACTGCGCGCCCTCGACATTGTTAGCTCTTTACACTCGGAAAGCGAGCAATAACCTATACCAAAAAAACACATAATGCGTAATCTACGCTCGAGAGTATAACTATGTAGAAAAGAAAGCAATAACAATCGTATTAATGAGCATATAAGATTGAGATGAACATTCAGTTGATCAATACGACGACAGAAAACTTGATAACTCAAAGAGTCCAAGAAATAATGAACGGAGCTCTTCAAAATAATTTCTTATTTAATACTAAACTACGCTTATACGTGACGATGAATGAAAAATCGAGCACGGGAATGCATGGGAAATTTCCACCAAGCCAAGACTTTGCCAGACTGGATACGCCATGCACCTGCGTGTATAACAATAAAAACCATTCTAATTTTAACGAGTAACACTTGTGCGTGACGAATAGCCCTCCTTAGCCAACTTAAGGTGCCCACGGGAGTGCCATCAAATGTAGCTGGCCTCTGCCAGTGGAACATAAATGACTGCCCTTGCAGCCCTTCTTAAATAACATAAGTTGGTACTGCTCAGAACCTAAGAGTTTTGAAGAGGTTTAAAAGTAGTGACAATGAATATAAAACCTAAGTAAAAGTTTGCTTTCGTTGAAACTAGCGACAATGCAAGCTAGCCTAACATATGCACCATGAGCTTAACCAATCTAGTTCTTGTGAATGGAGTGTTTATGGAATTTAAGGGATAGACTGATTAATGATTATTGTACTGAGTGGTTAATTTTGTTGGAACAGTTTCCCGTTGGTTTAATACGGTTTGACAGTGCTAGGATTATCGCGAGTACGTGTTATTAGTAAACAACTGAACACGTATTGTTATAATAATAATAATAATAATAATAATAATAATAATAATAATAATATTGCTTTATTCAAGTACAAGTACATTGTTACAGGTACGAGCACTGGCACGAAGTCTCAAAAGACTTGTATGTGCAAGCAAACTACATATTTTCGTATTTCATTGGGTTGTAAGTATATTTATTATTTGTTGCAACGTATACAATTTTTTTTACTTTAATTAGAGTTCAATAATTATTTCCAAACATACACATCTATGAAATATATAAACTATTACATTTACTATTTTATAGTTAATGTTTGTCTTGCTAATTTCTTAACTTTAACTTTTTTTTTAAATATTTTCATAGTGTATACATCCACCGTTACAAAGCTTTGGCTTGTGTGTAGTGGGCTTTTAGTTCAAACAAAACTAGAAAATCATCGCATGTAACAAAAACTAATATAAAGAAAAGAGAAATGGCCAAAAACCGATAATACTTTGATAAATAAAATAACTAATATAATAAGTTTATAATACAAGGAACATGAGTATTCATAACAGAATAGTGATGTAAAAAAATAAAACAAAACAACACCGAATTTTTTTTTCGTATTCATCTTTTTTTTTCTCCCTTTTAATATAATACTCAACATTTTAATTTGTAATTATCCAGCTCCGTACTTTCTTTTTTAACTCCCCAATTTTTTCAATTCTACACATTTCCTCATTAATATTTTTTAAAATTTCTGGAACATAATCGTTTTTCAGTTTACATCCAAATTTATTCTGCACCATTGCTGGCATAATATACGTTGTTTTTGTGTTATATTGTTTCTTACTAATTTTTTCGTCTCTATTTTATCTTCATTAAGTAGAAGTTCTTTACACTTACCACATAATTTCGTAGTTGTTCAGTTTTTAAAATTTTCATTTTTTTGTATATGTCTCCAGATGAAAAGCATAATCTTGTAGCAAATAAAATTTTTACAATTTTGTTTTGCAATTTTTGTAGTCTGCCTGTCTTTTTTCTTTGCAAATCCGTATAATTCTATTGTATAAAGTAGACGTGATTTAACCCATGAGTCATATACAACAATTTTATTTTCCATATTTAAAATCTTTTTTAATTCGTATAGTTTTGGCATGATTTGTCGAAGTTTTTTTTATTACCGTTTCGATATGTTGTGAAAATTTCCATTCACTCTCAATATTTATTCCTAGGTAAGTTATGTTATCCGCTTGTTTAAGTTGAATAAATTTTTCATTACAGTTTTGTTTTATACAGTTTTCATTATGAAGCCATACTTTTCCAATGCTCTCTTTTCTTGGTCCATTAAACATTATTTTCGTTTTAGTTTCATTAATATACAGTTTATTGTTTTTACACCAGTTTTGCAAATAGTCAACCTCTTTTTGTATATTGTTTTGTATTTCACTTTTAGTTTCCCCAAACGTAAGTAATAAAATATCATCTGCAAATAATACAAGAGTTAACTTTCTGTCTTCATTAATACCATTTATACACATTAAGAACAAAATCGGCCCAAGGACAGCTCCCTGTAGATTCCATTTTTGCTTTCAATGTAATTGCTGTATTCATTTTCAATTTTGACACAACATAGCCTCTCTTCTAAGTAACTTTTCAATATGTTACAAAATTTATTATCTAATCCATATTTTTCAATTTATCTTTCAGATGCTCTCTATTTACTGTATCGAAAGCTTTTTGTAAGTCTATAAAAGTGGCTCTAACACATTTTCCAAAATTTAGTACTTCCACTACTTTTTCATTAAGATCTTTTAATGCTTCAATTGTACCGTTGTCCTTTTGGAACCCGTATTGTTCTTTACTGATAATGTTCCATTTTGTTAAAAAGTGTTGCAGTTGTTGTTCAAACAATTTTTCAACAAGTTTATTTATAGTTGGTAAAATAGAAATTGGTCTGTAGTTTTCCATGTCATTTTTTTTTACCTTTCTTATAAATAGGCCTAATCACTTGTATTTTTAATTTTTAGGCCAAATTTCTGTTTCGATAATTTTATTTGTTAATTTTGTTAGAAATACTGCAGAATTTTCTTTACTTTTTTTAAAGTTAATCATTTTTAATTCATCTCTACCCACTGCCTTTGAATCTTTACTTTTTTCTAGAATGGTAATAAAATGTTTCACTTTTGCTGCATTAATGTTTGTGTATTTTTTCTCTTTTTATTTTCATCAGTGTTGATTTTATTCTTGCCTACTTTCCTTTTGTATTTCCAGTTTAACCTATCAACTTACTCAACAAAACATTGGTTAAATTCATTTTTAACCAATCTTTTATTTTGAAGTTTGATAAAATATTTTCATCAATTCCTATTTTCTTTTTCCCAGTTAGTTTGTTAATGGATTCCCACATATATTTGTTTTTACTTATTTGCTGTTTTAAGTATTCCTGTTTATGTTTTCAAATATCCATTCTAATTTTATTTTTTAGTCTGTTATATTCAGTTATTAGATCCTTTTCCATTTGACTTTTGCCGTTATTTCCAAACTCATCTTCATCTAGCTTCATCTTTATTTTTTTTTTGGTTGAAATTCAAGTAACTATTTTTTGACTTTACTCTGCATTTCTCTGTGTTGTTTTATATTTCTTAATTCACTTGGATTGTATTAAATTCTAAAGGTATCAGATGACATATTTCTTTTTCCATATGAATTTCGCCATTTTGGTTCTTGTAGCCACTTTTGTTTTTCTCTTGTGCTTCTATTTAACTTTATTTTACATTCATTTTTATAATAATTATTTTTTATTATGTACCATTTCAATGTTGTATCGATTTTCAGAATATTTAATTTATTGTAAATTTCATTACTATTTAATGTTTTTTTATCTGTAAAAAAACACTTTAATTGCTTTGTTAGTAATTTTTTTGCGTTTGTCCCAAAAATACTTTTCGTCCCATATACAATGAAACCATAATTTACATTTGACATTATTAACGCATCAAAGACCATTTTCTTATTTTTTATGTTTAATGTATCCCTTAGGTTATATAGCGTTGGTAACATTCTCCTTAATTTTTTATTTAAATTATCTACATGTGTAAAAAATTTCCAGTTTTTATCTAATTCGATACCCAAATACCTTGCACTAATAACTCTTTTAATCTGTTTGCAGTCACCATTGCATTCTTATTTCTTGTGACATATTTTGATTGTTCCGAGTTCCTCGTGCATATGTCATGTTATAATTGGTAAATAACTTGTTTTCTCATTATTGAGTATTAAGTCATTTTCTTTTAAATATATTTGTAAATTAGCAAAATCATTCTGTAGGTTTTTTCAACATTCTTTTACTATCATTATTTATTGATAGCATGAATATATCAACGTATAATGTTAAATAGCTTTTCCATTGTATATCGGCAATGTCATTTCTATAAATAAAAAATAATAGGGGCCCCAAAATAGAACCTTGTGGAACACCATATTCAATTTTTGTCCATTTACTAAAGGTATCCCCAATACGAACACTACAATGTCTTCCTGTTAATAAATAACTGTTAATTATATTATAAATTTTGCCTCTTAGTCCATTTTTATGAATTTTTTCCAGTAAAATACTTTTGTTAATGTGTCGAACGCCTTAGTTAAATCAATTAAAATTGTGCCAACATATTTTCCTTCATTTAATGCTCTGCAGACGTTATTATTTATATTTTCAAGTGCATTGATAGCACCAGTTCCTTTTCTATATCCATATTAGTTTTTATTTAACACTTTATATTTTTCAAGAAAATCTTCTATTTTTGTAGCAAAAAATTTTTCGATAATTTTATTCAAACGGGCAATAGTGAAATTGGTCTATAATTATTAAGATCATGTACATTTCCTTTTTTGTAGACTGGCCTTATAACCTGTTTTTTTTTCAGATTGTCAGGCCATATTTTAGTTTTTACGATACTATTAATATTGTCATAAAATCACTAGTTTTGTTTTCTGTTTCCGAAAAATGCACCATCAAAAAACCATCATATCCAGATGACTTTTAACTTTTATTTGATTTATTATTTTTAAAACATCATATTTAGTAGCTTCAATAATTCCCATTGTATTTTTAATTTTCCTCCTTTTCTTTGATTTGTGCTTCCTAGTCTTCAGATCATTTTTTCTTTTTTTTATTATTATTTTCAATTTAGTTTTTATATTTGGAATTTGTTTCTCAAAAAGATCTGAGAAATAATAATAATATATACATAATATATTTTATTGTCCACATTCTCGAAGCATAAAACTTGTGTGAGTGACAATACACAGTACATACATATATTAAATAGTACATACATAAGAAAATAAATAATGTATACATAAAGTGATAAATAGCACATACATACCTATTTACACATCCATTGTTTTATTTACACTACTATTTACATTATTATTATTTCCTTCATTCCTACTACCCTTCGTTTATACTTTTCTATTTGTTATACCCTTCTATCAAATTTAATTTTAACGTCTTTTTTAATTTGAAGATACTTGTATAATTTGTTAACTTTTTATCTAGATTATTAAATATATTTGGAATGTAATATGCTCTATTTCTTGTTCCATACGAGTTGTTCCATTCAGGATTTTTAAATTTCATTGAGGTAGTTCTAAGTTTCTTTTTTGATTCTTTAGGATGCTTATATACATATACTACTATAGTAATTATTTGTTATAATCACATCATCACGTTGGTTTTCAATTTTTAACATATTGTTTATATAGTAAATGTCATTAGTGTTTTCATTTTCCTTTCCGAAAAGTACTTTTACAAGTTTATTTTGTACTCTTTGTAATCGA
>JAHWFP010004116.1:18801-35067 GCA_023313725.1 Lithobius niger
ATAATACTTTCGATCCAGGCATTATAAACTATTTTTTTTATTTGTTTTATTTAGCATGTTTTTTATCCTGTATAATGTCGGTAGCATTAGTCTTAGTTTAATTTATTAGATCCGTTATGTGTTCTTTAAATTCCCATCTTACATCAATGTACATTCCTAAATATTTTATTGTTTTTTTTTTAATTCTAAATTTTGTCATTTATTCGTACAGGTGTCTCTCTCGTTAGATTCCAATAACTCTAGGCAGTTGTATTGTTTTTTCTTCGCTGATGTATAATTCATTGTCTGTTAACTACCCGTTTATCATATTGTAATCTTTTTGTAGGTTTTGTATCATATCTTTATAAACATAATTTATTGAGATCAATATTGTGTCATCAGCAAACATATAAATTAACGTATTTTTTTTGTATAATCTTCTACATCATTTACATATATCAAAAATAATAGGGGACCCAATACTGATCCTTGTGGTACTTCAAAAAGTACATCTCTATGGTTACTATACTCATTGTCTATTTTTAACGTTGCTTTTCTGTTTGTTAAGTAACTTGTAATTATACCAATAACTTTACCTCTCAAGCCTATCATTTCACATTTTCTAAGTAGCTTACCATGATCAAACGTATCTAATGCTTTTTGTAGATCTATGAGTATAGCTCCAACGTATTTTTTCTCCTTTAGTGCTTTTGTTATTATGTCATTTATTTGAATTAATAGGTCAGTTGTACTTTTTTCTTTGTATATCTGTACTGCCTATTGTTTAGTAATTTATATTTATCTAGGAAATTTCTCATTTTATTTGAAAAAATTTTCTATTATTTTATCTATTATTGATAATAGAGAGATTGGTCTACAATTGTCCATATTATTTTTTCTCCCTTTTTGTATATTGGTCTTAACACTTGTATTTTTAATTGTTCTGGCCACACTTCTTTCTCAATCATAGTTTTTATTAATACACAAATAAAATTTGCTGTATTATCTTGTGCCTCTTTAAAATTAGACGTATTAAATCCATCAATTCCTGTGGCATTTATATGTTTTAATTCATTTATGATTGTTATAATTTCCGCTTTAGTTGGTTCATGTATATACATAGTATTTATTTGTTTTGTTTCCACTTTTGATTTAACATGTTTATATACCTTATTATAATGGTTACTTTGTTTATAACTATCTATTATCTATTTTATGTTCAAATTTCTGTCGCAGATTTGGAATTTGACTTCCAAAGTTATCATTAAAATCATTTCGTAGCTTGTTTAAGTCTGTTTCTGCGTAAGTTTTCTTTATTTTGTCATCAATATTCTCTTTTCCCTTACATTTTCCACTAATTTCCTTAACAGTTTCCCAAAGTTTTTTCAGTATCTTTTCCTGCATGCTCTAGTTTTAACCTGTAGTATTTTTGTTTACATTCAGTAATTTTCAAATTTACTTTACATTTTAATTCTCTATACTGTTTTACTTTTATCTATTTTGCTATTTCCTCCATCCTGTCTTAGTTTTCCACATCTGATTTTTTTTATTTATTAAATCTAAGACTTCTTGTGTCATCCATTCGTTTCATTCCTTGTCTTTTATTTTTTATCATTTTTATTTCCTCTGTGATTTTCCCCATGTTCAACATTTTTTTCATAGATATTTTGTATTTCATTATGTAAAATATTACATATTTTATTTGGACATCCTATGTCTTTCAATTTATCCTAGTTTATTTGTTTTAGGTCCCTTACTATATTTTTCGATTATATTTTAATTTCATATTTTATTCAACATTTAAAGTTTTTTCTTCCTTTTTCACGCTATGTCCTGGTTTCCATATCCAACATGTAGTGAAATAGTGATCTGCAATTTTGATATTTATTGTACCACCATTTACCTCAGTTTGCTTATCGTTTAATTTTACAAAAATATGGTTGATACATGACTTTTGAAAGGTTAGTTAGTTATTTAATGTTATGAACTCTTCCCTCATTGGCGATTCAATTATTTTTTTCAAAACCATTTCGAGCTATCATATTTTCATATTTACCAATATTTATTTGATCATATTTATCACGTATTTTCTTCATATTTTAATGTGTCAATGTTCATATCCCCTATCAAAATTACATTTTTTTTAGTTTTTCTACTGCCAATTTCTTTTAAATATTTTTTTTAAATCTTTGATAAACATTATTTTATTCGTTTCTGGCCTTCTGTAGATTATTATCATTTTATACATTTGCAAATTTTTCGTAATGTAATTTCTAATCCATCATTATTTTCAAATTTCAAACAATTTTTTTCTTCTACATTAAAGGTATTTTTTACGTATACCATCAAGCCAGCTCCTCTTTTTGTGTTCTCTCTACTAATATTATAGTCTGTATAGCCATCTAACTCATAATGTAGTTTCATTTTTCTTTATATCTATTTCAGTGAGGGCAATAACAACCCATGTTATTTTGATTTCTTTTAAGTTCAGTTTTAGTAGTTCCCAATACTTTCTTACACTTCTTATATTTACACTTATAACTTTCAAGCTGTCACTCTTCCCTGAGTCACTTTCTAATTTCCCTTTCACTTCTTGATATGTTGAAAAAATTGGATTTCTATACTTGGTTTCCATTTGTAGTAAGTAAATCTTCTTCTTTCTTTACTACCTTAACTTCTGTAGTATTCTCATCTTTTCTCATCAGTATTTTTATCCATTTTTATTTGTATCCATTTTGTTTGGCAAAGTCCTTCGTTTTCCAAAAAAGATTTTTGAAGTATGGTGTCATATTTTCACTTAAATATACACGTCCTTTGTTTTCATTTCTGTCTGTTCTCGTTTGTTACTATTCTTTTTCTATTTTCTAAGTCTCTAAACTCTCTGCTTTTAAACTGAATTATTATGACACTTTTCTTGTTTTTGTTTTTGTTTGGAATTCTGTGTGCCGTTTCAACTGCCAAGCTGTCAACGCGCCATTAAACCTCAATCCCCCCCCCCCCCCGTTTCAACTTGGTCTTCTCTATAGTGCAAGACGTTAAAATTTTGTGCCACTTTTTGTACAAGGAATCGTAAGTTTTCTTGAGGTAACCAATCTAATTGCCTTATTTCTAGATTACGATTTCTGTATTACTGTTCTTTCTCATGTGTTGTTAATTCTAGATCTTTCACTTTCTTTTCTATTAGATTGTCATTGGAGGTCTTGTTTTCTATTTGTATTACTCTTTCGTTAATTTCTTGTACTTCCTTTTCCATCTTGCTGTTTTTAACATTTTTATTTTCAAGTTGCATTATTCGCTCATCCATTTCTTTTATCTTTTGTTTCATTTCTTGATTTCTTTCATCATAGCAATTTGGCATTGCGACACAAAATCTAATGTTTTTACGATTTCACTATATTCTTTTTGCAGAGTCGTTATTGCTGCACTAAATTCTATTAATTTATTCATTTTTTCTTCTATTCTGTTTATTGGTTTTTGCAATTTTTGCATTTCACTTTCTTCTTCCTCATTTTTCCCCCCTTCAGCTTTGCCACTATTTTCTTCTTTTTTTCTGTCTTTGGTCTTCATCGCTTTCAACCTCTTCTTCGCTATTTGTCGGATCTTTTTCTTTTTCCGAGTTAGTTCGTGTTTTCCGCATGCATCGCCAATCCAGCATGTTTTTTGGCATTTTTCGCATTCCACGTTAAGCTGATATTTTTGCACATGTGTAGTGATATTTGGCTGTACATTTACCACAGATTACGTTATCATTTTGACTATTTAATGTTTCTTCGCAGTCCCCGCACCGCATTCTTCAGTTGTAGTTTGTTTCAGTTTCGATATGGTTTATCTACACAGCCAACGTGTCTTTGGACATGTCATCTGCGAACTTCACTTTGTAAGTCATTTGCGTGCAAGCGGTTTTCATTTTGCCAAGCCACCGTTTAGTTCAAAATTTAAGAGCACCATTCCTCACGAACTTCTCCATCAAATTTCACACAGTCAGTCTTCAAACACTCACCACGTTGTTGCTTTCATCTCAGCACGTCGTCCTGTCTTATTTTTTTCGTTTCGATTCCAAATTCGCTTATCTGTGGGAGAGCACAAAATCGGCCGCTCCCTTCACTAGCCTCACTCGAGTCCTAGTATAATAATAATAATAATAATAATAATTATAATAATCATAATAATAATAATAATAATAATAATAAAATAACTTTCTTTGCTTCATTTAAAAGAGCAAAGTGGACATGCAAGGGTCGGGGCAGGACTACTAACAGCACGCCATTTTTTTTTTAAATAAGCTTAAGCAAATTCACATCAGCAAATACAGGTCAAAATAAAAAAAAAAGAATTTCAAGACTTCTTCAGGGAAAAAAAAGGGATTAAAAAGAAAGAAACCTGGAATAAAAGAGGATGGGGGTGGTCAACCTCAAGGGCAGTTTTCAGGGTACAACAAGGTTGCCCTTAAATGACACATATTAGGTTTTTTTTGCGGAAGATGTTAACGACGCTGTCGAAACAATGTTATTACAAAGCGAGATCCAAACTGAAACTTTAGTATTCACACCAAAAACCGCTCTGAGTATTAAGATAACTGGCGCTGCGAGTTTGCTAATTAATTGAGCCCGTGTCACAAACAACACCACGACAGATGCTCTCTCGTAAATTTGCAAATGTGAGCATGGTTTGAAAGATTGAAAGCAACCTATGAGTTTTTCACGTTTATTGCTTAAACTTTATTACATATAGTGATACCCCGGTTAGTAAAGGAAAAGAGCTTATTGTCTTGTGCTGTAGTCTGACTGTTTATTATGTATTTATACAAGATTATTTCGGAAACAATTAACTGCTTCTTTTAAAACTTTCCATAATGCAGGGCCTTTTTAAAAAAATGTTGACTGGTGGGCAGTCATGCGTTACCCACCCTCCAAGACTTGGGGACTGCTGTAACGGTTTTAAGGCAATTTTGTGCAGTAGGTGAGTGCATATTTTTATTATATATTTTTTTTGGCACAGTCTTTACTTATAAGATATTAAGGTCAATTTTTTTATGCAACACAACAGTACAGTACGCTTAAATTTTAAACATATTTTGCAAAAAGTGCTTGGACGAAATTTATTTTTCCAAGTTGCCATGTCAACCTAAGATTTAATAAACCTCAAAGCCTTCACTGGAGGGCAATTTTAAAATCACTGGATGGCAAGTTTAAATCATGCCCACCAGTTAGTATGTTAAAAAAAGAGCCATGCCACATTGATACGATGCCCAATTTGAGGATTGAAGTTCGTAATTCAAGAAAAGTGGTTAAGGGACCTGCAATTAAGATCCTCAAATATACATAAAAAGGAAAATCAAAGCAACATTTATAATTCCAAATGTTGACCAACCCTTGAAGGGAAAAAAACCTACTCTAAGAAATTAATTTTGCAATAACTAAAAAACGACACTTAACACCACCCTGATAAGAATTTCCACTTACTGATTGAAGATTGGTAGACAATTCTGCCAATACTCCAACCTTAAGAGACTTTTTTTTTAGGAAAAAAGTTACTTTAAGTGTTTTTTCCGTACTCACCAAGCACACCGATGTTGGAGATAATGTTTAAACATGTATTAAAGCAGGGCCGTACTAGTCACCAGGGGGCGTGGGGGGGGGGGGGGGGGTGGGAATTAAATTTACCAAAATGTTTGAGGGGGCCGTACAAATGATACTTGAACTAAAAAAAAAAAAAAAACAAAGTTTTAATTTACTCTGCAGAAAAACTTTATTTTTGTCGAATGTAGGCCTACATATTTGATTGATATTATCCAAGTAGTCTTTTCAGTTAGAATGCCAAACGGAAATCGCTAGTGATTGACCATTAACACATTTTTTGGATTTGTCTAAACTGTAAATACGTGTAACAAACCAATCCTGAGAGACAGAAGATGAAGGCGTGTGGGGAAGTCCAACAGGACTGCCATTGAAATGGGGCAGCCAACATGACTGGATTATGCTTGAGTTACCCTCCCTGGTGCATGCAACTGGGTGTTGCTTGTTTTTTTGACAAACAACTTTAAAAATAACTGCAAAAATTATCCAAGACAAATAAAATTTCACTGTCTATAATTTGTTTGTAAAAAAATAGAAAATGAAATTGAGTCAAAATTCCCATTTTTATGCAGGGTGCACCAGTGGCACATGGGACGGAATTTTGTGACTATATTACGAACTGGCTATTATGCCAGACGAACTAAGCAATATCCTCCGACTCTAAAGTCATTCTGCAGGTGTGAAACTGGTCATTCAGGGTTTCGTTAACATCGAGCCCTTACTCTCCTCCTCCTAGCTAAATAAAAAATAAATGAGAGAAAATAAGAGAAATGACTGGGAAACATTCAGTTGAAGTAATTTACAAATTATAAGCAAACATTGCACCTGTATAGTAGCAACTGAGGAGCGCAGTTTCATTTCTCTTAATTTGCAAAGTACTTTCATGCTGTAGGGCGTCATGCTTATTCGATCAGCTTTGTATATTTTAAGCTTTATTTTACATAAGATGAAATTAGGTAAAATATACCAATAGACATTAAAAAATTGTAGTAATTTTCACCGTACTGGAAAAATAAACTAGAACTACACATTACCTCTTCATTTTTCAAAAAAAAATTACCCGAGCAATAATTAGCTAGCCTGGTGATCTCTCCACAGTAAAGGAATACATTTTTCATAGTTTCAGTAATGCCTTAATCGTATGGAAATACCGTGATCAGTTTGATTCAAAGCAATGGGACATAAAAAATTACTTTCTAATTGGCTTTTCAAGACAAACACAGAAAAATATTGTGGAAGGATATGGACAAGTGAGCCATTCCTGTTGAAGTTACTCTATTTTTTGTATAGCTTCCTCATCCTACACTCTACATTTGAAAATCCAAAAACGCATTAATTTTTTTTGTAAGAATCTATAATAGTGTTGCAAAATGGAGTATGAGCAAAACCTTACTTTAACCATGTTTCGTTAAGAAAATAATTTTTTTATAATAAATTTGAAATTAAGGAGGAACTAAATTTAAAAAAATGACATCTAGATTATTACCAACGGGAAAGAATTAAATATTTCTTGCTGTCAAATTGTATAAAAATCCAAGTGGTGCAATCCTAAACCCCATGTAATATAATAGAGAGTGGCATCTCCTATTCATGCAATTTCATCCGGATTTGAGGGGGGGGGGGTGCATAAAATAAGATATTTGCCCACCCAGAAGAAAAATCTTATAGCTGCTGGACTGTGTTCAAGAGAGATTTCCGGCATGTTGACACAATTTAAAGAGAGATCACAGAACAAGGTCTAACATCTCTAGATTCTCTAGAATTATTCACTTTTCTCATTAGATATTCTCATAGGATTACGTACCATAGTAAGAAGCAGCATCATTACCGCCACTTCCAGGCTCGAGCGAAATGCAAAAAAGAAAGATGACATAAAATGAGTATTTTAGCCAAATGGTAAAATGGACTAAAATTACAACTACAATTTAGAGCAAAAATGCAATACATTAAATGCTGTTAAGTCTCAGTCTTTCTTTTACTTAAATTACGAATAATTGCACTCAATCCCTACATCAACCGAGACTCGTCTCAGTGAGCGTTGTCATATTCTAGATATTACCTAGATAAATTATATCTCTTTTCCTGAGATAACTCGGCATTTGAAAAGTACGTTAATTAAACTATTTTTTTTTAACAATCAGCTGTGTTGCGTTTTTATTGTATCGTAACGATGGTTTACAATACTTGCAACTGAATGAACCACCGTACTAGGATCTTCAACAATTTGTAATGTTTCTTTTAAATAAGAACGTTTAGGCATAAAGTTTATTTAACAATATTCTTCATATTAACGATATTATTCCTGAGAAAATTAAAAAAAGTGATGCGCTGCCTAAAAAAATAATACCTAATTGATCAAAAACAAATTTTGCCATTGTGCCCAATCACATCATTGACCATCCCTGTTTAAAAACTCCTTACGTAAGGTTTATCTTTGTATTATAACAATATATAGTCCTTTGCCTCACGCTGTTGCTGTCATTCATCACTAGAGATGCAGGACTACCATTTAAAAAAATTTTAAAAATTAATATCTTTTAGCCTGTTTTAAAATCTTTTTTGGATGTTTTTATTTATATTTTTTATTTAATGAATGATATGGTGAAGCATAAATGATGCTTGTATTTTCTAACTACAAAAGAAAAACAAAATATAAATATAAAAAAGGAAAAACGTAGCACAGTCATATATAGCAAATATATAGTATATATATAGCAAATATATAGCAATATATAGCAATATATAGCAAATATATAGCAAATATATATAGTAAGGTATACTAGAAGAGACGTAAAGTAACTATTGATTAAGATTTCTTAAGAGACACAAAAAATTGAAATTCCTAATTAGATTCCTGAGTTATTATGTGGAAGCTAGTAAGATAGTCTGGTTAATTTTTTAAGTAACAGTTTTTCAGTTTCTGCTTAAGTGATTTAAATGATACTGTAAATGATACGGTTCAGCCATACAAGCATTAAGTTGCTTCGGCTGACTTAAGGCTCAAAGAAATTAAATTAGGCAAGTTACTGAATTCATGACAAGTGCAGTTTTTTTCTAATTTTTCCATAAGAATTCCTCCGTAATGATACCGTCAAGTTTACTTTACTTATGCTTGCAATTCGTTTTACGGCTCTGTATAAAGTAATATGTCAATAATACGGCGTAATTTAGTAGTTCTTCATTGCTCAAAATACTAAGATTTTTTCCTAATTTTATTGTTTTTTTTAGTCTTATGTACAGCCGTACCAGCTGAGAAGACTATTGCAACGACTTTGTCCGTCCGTCCGTAGCTTTTTTCAACTTCGCAACGGTACCAGATATTGACGACCATTGTTTACAACGTTAGAATCAGTGTGAGAAGTTAGTTAAATAACATGGCAAATTGAAACATCGTTACTTCCTTAGAGCTAATAGAATTCTTCGACGTAACTAAATTAAATAATAACATTTGATTGTCGAATTAAAATCCTAAGGTAACACTCAATAAAAACTAATGGATTTTAGCTTCGTTTAAAATAGTTTCGTCGCATTGTTGCAGGAATGAATAGTCTTATCGTCGAACCTAATTCTCCATTAGGCCTATATCTGCTACTTACGAAATTAAAACTGCATTTTTTAAATTAGGCTAAAAATGAAAATTAGGCCTAAAATCATGCTACCATGGCAACGTCAAGTTGCTACCAGTCGCTGTTGGCTTCATCAAAAGCGTCTCTCTCGTCACTTCCCTGCTACCACTGATCTATATAGGTTATGTTGCGCGTTACGTTGTAACACTGTAACTGTGTGCCTGTAGGTGCACCGTGTTGCAAAAATGGATAGGCTTACTATACAATCCATATCTCTGTTAGCTGCTACTTACGAAATTAAAACTGCTGGTTAAAGTTAGGCCTAAAAGCTGACAATTACTCCTAAAATGTAAAATAGGCTTAAAAGCTAACGATTGTGATGGCTACTGCTTTTAGATTAGTATAATAGAGATAGCTGTTGCAGTGCTTGATAGGCGTGTGTGCCTGAACATTGGAAGTGGAGGAACTGTACAGAAAACTGGTGCGACTAGGCAGTCGCTGTAGCCGCTTGTTATTATTTGTTATTATTTCGTTTTGAATCTTTTTTGTAAGTATAATATCGATGTTTTGGATGGGTTCTCATACCTTTCATAGCTGGCGTTGGATTGTATTTGAGCATCAAAATTTTTTTTGTTCATGTTATTGAACATATATTTTATATGGCAGATCTTTCGTGTAATTTGTTTTAACTTTTTAGTCAGGTAATGGTATGTTCATTAAATTACCAATTTTGATCAATTCGTGCATCTAAGTGTTTAATTTCTAGGTGCTCAGACTGTGAAAATGGCACAGGAAAACGTTTCTTTTATGTTGTTATCCACCTACATAGTTTTCTCTTTAATAATAATGAAAACTTCAGAAATGTAGCACCAATACTGTAATTTATTAAAAACATTTTGTAATTTTTGCATCATGTGTTGGTAGTTGTAGTCACTTGCCATCAAACAAATGTAGTCGGCAAATAACATTCAGTTTATTCCACCAGTAAGGTCATGGTATGTGAAGTTAGAATAAAATCTGGACCCAGCACTGATCTTTGAGAGATTCCAGAAGTATAGTAACAGCTACAGCTTTTTTGTTATCAATTTTTTTATAGACGTTTGGTTTGGCAAACAGCTCTTAATAATATTAAAGATGTTTCCTATAAAGCCATAGACTTAGGCCATAGGAATAGGCATGGGCGTAGGCTTAGGCCATAGGCTTTATTATTTTCAAGCAAAAATATTATGAGCAACAGTGTCGAAGGCTTTTTACCAATCGATTAACACTAAATCAACAATTTTTCACTCATTACGCAATTCTACAACGTATTAATTAATGATACTTAGAGCATTAATTGTGCCCTTTTGTTTCTGGAAGCCATATTGTATTGTGGTTTGGAATGTATTTTAGATTTATGTAGAAACATTGTGATATTATTTCACTTTCACTTTCATTTTACACTTTCTGGCTGTGTATCTGTTCTAAATGTGTAGTTTTAAACAGATTGTGCAATGTACATTTAGCACTATTGTCTGTACCCAGCTCTGACTTTTAAAATTTCCTGAAAGAAAACCACCTGAAGTTTTATTATAGAAGGATTTTTAAAACTTCATTTTTCTCAGATTTATTTACCAACATTATATAAGGTACTTCATCAATTAATTTGTGTGCTACTTAGTGATATTTTTTGAGTGTTAATAATTTTTCTATAATTTATTTGTTTATTGGCTAAAGGTATGGTTAAAATCGTTATAAACCTTTTTAATAGCATGGTTGTTAAAATTGTGGTACAATATTTCATGTACGTTAATAATAGTTTTTCCTTGGGGCTTGTTAATTATTTTTCACATATTTTTTCGCATACAGTTTCCATATATTTTTCGTGAGTTTCAATAATGTTCTAATAGTGCTTTTGATTATCTCTACATATATTTTCAGTTACTTCCTTTTTGTTTACAATAATCAAGTTTCCTATCTTGTTAGACTGCAACTTTTTCCATGGCCTATTTTTCCCCCTTAATTAAATTGTTGCCTGTCAAGGCCACATTTTTATAATACACTTCAATAAGATTGTTAATTTTACTTCTGCTCCTTTTATAATCTGCACAGATATTTTTAGATTCTTTCTTGTACATTACAGTAGTATCATCCTATTGTAAAACTTTTTTTCTGCAAATTTAGGATGATTGTAAACATATTCCATTTCTGTCTTTTCACAGTTATCGTCCGGAACTTTACTTTTATTCCATAGAAAGATGGTAGTATTGCAAATTGCTTCTAAGTTCTTGCAATTACTTATTTTTATTCAAAACCTAATTGATACGTTTTTGTTTCATAAAGTTCACTTCTATTTGTTTTAATTGACAGACAGTCGTCTGTTTTTCGTGTGTGACTTTCATAGTGGTAATTAAATTCTTTTTTTTTTTTTTTTTAAAGAGCATTATACCTGCTACTTTGGAGGTGTAATGCGTGGTTAGGACGGTTCATAAAATAAAACCCCACACAATCTTACTTTTTTTTTTAGCTCCAGTTCCAGTTTAAGTTCATGCTGCGATTATTAGTATGTATTAATTTTAGTGATTTTAGTGTTGAAATTTGAGAATTTTTAAGGGTACGGCAATTGTCCTCAAAGCTACTGACTGTAAGGTTTAACCTCGCTACATTTATACTACATCTAAGTTGAAACACCTTTCTGACCTAATAAGCTAGGTCGTCCCCATTATTTCTGATGCAGATTTTACAATCGTGAAACCACGTGTATTTCAAATTGTTTTTACGTGCCAATTTTTGGTTTTCCAAAATATTTGTATGCGACATGGTGTCATGTGCTCATTCAGGTATATTTTTTATCATTTCCATTCGAAAAGGAGTTAGCATTTGCTACAGTTTTTCCCGTGTTTTAGCCATTCACCTCTGTCTTAACGAAATTTGAATTATAGAACAATCGAAGAAACTATGTTTTTGTAGCTGAAAAGGGTTTTGTGACCTTTTCTACTTGGCCCTTATTTGTAATCGGTACACCAAAGTTTTTTGTAATGCGTCGTATAATATCTGCTAATTGTTCGTTTGGGCAATTGTCAGCTCCACTGATTTCCAAGTTCTGTAGTGGTTCCAACTACTGCAGTGGTTCCTACTGTTCACTCTTCATGTTTACCACAAGCTGAGGGACATCGTTGTTTGCATTAGTTTTACTTTCATTACTTGATTTTACTTGCATTAGTTGGTCATTTTATTTCTTAAATCAATAACTTCTTTAATTCGTTGTTTGTTCTCTTTTTCAACGTCTTCAATTCTACCTATGAGAAATGTAACAATTTAACCACATATTTCATTTCAGGTTTCAGGACTATTAAGTGACTAACTTGAGTGCCAATTTGTTGTAGCATGTTTTAATTCGAGAATATCTTGATTCATTTGAGTACGAGTCTCTTGGTGCTTGCCATTTTTTTCTGTAGGTCTCAGTCGATCTTTTCTTCCTGGTTGTCTCCGTATTATGAAGTTTGTTTTTAGAGTTTGAGTTGCAGTTTTCGCACTTCCAAATTTTCTTAGCGGTGGCTGATTTTTTCATTCCACTTCTTTTTTCCAGTAAACAGTCAAAGTGATAGTTTTGTTTACACTCCCGATACAGGTAGCAAACTAGTCCGGTGTCATCTCTACCTGGAAACGTACCAATTCATTGTGTGAGACTGGTTCTCTGCGTTCGAAAAAGGTAGAAGGTTAACTGGGCTATTTTTGCCTGGTGTCACACCAAAGGTTTATGTCGTCGGATGTTATACAAACATTTGTCACTTAACAAGAAACTACTGCCTCACTGGTTTCTTGGAGTGTTCATCGGTCAAGTTGAACCTGAGTTTCGATGCAAGTGAGATTCCTAGTTTCAAACCGATGCAAGTGAGATTCCTAGTAAGAATGTGAACTACATCTGAACCACATTTAGCTGTTGAGTTTGCGGACAAAATGTAAGCATCGACTCAAGCTGAACTATAGCGAAAGGACACTCATTATCCTATATAAGCAGGATCGCTCCAACGTTTAAATTGTATTAGATTGCATTACGCTACCTAAATCTAACCAACAATGGGAATGAAAATACGTAATATTTGTTGTATCGTGTCCACAGACCTTCGGCCGTGGCACTTGGTCTCAGTAGCCAGTTCCCCCGCACCTAGGCTTTTCTAGGCTTTCCTATGCTTTTCCTAGGCTTTTGCATTAGGCCCTCTCATTACGGCTGCATTGTTTGCACGTTATTTACTGAAGGGATCCGTGTTATTGAAGGACGGGCAGACGGGCGTACACAACGTTGAATCAGGAGTGGCATGCAAGAGTCTCCAACACAATTCTATGCTTCGTTCCACCGTTTCTACTGAGTTCTAGCCTCATGTGGCTAGTTTTCGATTTTTACTTTTGCGGAAAACTTACATTAAAACTTGTGCTATGTAGGTTTTTACCAAAGTGTATGAAAACTAGACCTTGTGCTGCGAATAGCCCAAGCATGTACCAATAAGCAAGAACTAGTGTTTAAACGAACTTAGGAGGGAGTGCATCTCCTTTGGTTATCTCAATTCTGACTACTAGATGGCGTTGGCGTCTACAACGTATTTCAGTTACGATTTTAGTTCCACTTTTTCTCAGTTATTTTCCAACGGAATAGTATCAATCTTGTTTCTAATGAAAGAGAATCATCTTGTCTAGAGAAGTGTGGAGCCAAAATTATCTAAAATATATTTTTGCACTTTGGAGCAATATTTTAAGGTTGGGTGATTGAAAGATAAATAAAATCTGTAAACGTGATTGCCATCCAATATCTAGGAATTAAATCCTTTTCCATGTTAAAAAAGTGTTACTAATTTAAAATTAAACAACAAAATACCATAATATGCAGGTGTTGTTTGAAAAAATCATACCTACTCTAATCGGATTAGAACGCAGAACGGGTGTTAAATGTGACGAGGCATGTTGACAAAGAAGGGCTGGATAGCAGTTCCAACGCTCGCAGATCAGTGCGTTCGGAAATCTGAGTAAAATGACGTTTCACACGCGGTCGACGTAAAACTGTTCTTTGTATTGCAGTTACACGTCGTTGTGCTCCCAAATATTGACTTAGATTGCTCTCCATTGCTCCAATACTGCACCTAAACTAATATACATCAACAAATTATAAATCGATAAAAATATATGTCTAGCATTTGTAATACAGGTAGTCTAGTGTAATCGGATTAGAATGAAAAAGTGAGTATGAGGCAGGATGTTCCACAAATCAAAAAATGGGAGCGTTATAGTCCCATATATCAATTACACAATTCCCGCGGCTCTTTTTGCGTGAGTGGCTTTCGCGATCCTTTTTAGACGATATGGTGTTATTTGTCCTTTTTTCCTTGCCTTTTTATTTCCGTTCTCATTTTTCCTGCGATATTTTGCTCTGTAGTTCATTCTCCCTAGTTTCAGGGACAAGTCAATATTTCCGAAAGGGGGGGGGGGGAGGAGAATCAAATGTGTATTCGGATAGCCGTTTCGCCGAATTTTAATCAGTGTCTTAATTTTAGGCAAAATGGGAATTCCCGTTTCGCCGACTCCTGGCAAATATTTATTTTCAAATCAAATTACGTGCCACGCTCATCAGAAACTGCAGCTAATTACAAAGTCCTTCCACTTAGGAATGCTTTTTTAACTTCAGCAATATTACATTTTTATAGAGTATTTTGATTCTGCGAAATGGGTTTCGGCGAAACGGGAATTCCCTTTTCACCGAATTTTAATCAGGCTTGAACTTTCGGTGAAATGGAAAGACATAGTATGGTCCACAACGTTTCGATGCCCCGCTCCCCGATCCAAGGCCCCCATTTCCCCTTCCCAACATTCAAGTGAAATAAGCAGCACCCCCCACAACTCTCCCTGCCAGCCTTTCAAACCGCAAACTCTTCGTATATCAAGTGACGTATAAGTATCAATAAAGCTTACTGGCAATAATACAATGCCAGTAGGCCTATTGAAGTGGGCTTGCCAGAAACCTTATTATCTACCTGACATTTCTTAAGGTTTTGTTCAGGATGTGTTTTTTGGGTTGTGAGAAAAAAAAAACAATGCAAAAACACAAAAAAACTCCCACCCCCCACAAAGTACAAAGAAATTCCAAACCCACACAAAAATGAAGATTCGCTGACCTCGCATCAGACAGAAAACCCATCAGGTCGAAATGAGCGAACGTCCATCCGATAGAAAACATGTGCATCCGTCACGTAGAATTTTACCCATCAGATAGAAATTTCTCCCCATCAGATAAAGGTTTTATTTTCCCATCACATAGAATTGTTTTTCTGTTTGAAAAAAAAAGTTCTGGCTATCCAATCCATAGAGGCTCAATCACAAAGTTGGAGCATGTTTTTAGTATGCTTGCATGTTTTGTCCTGTCTGTAGTATTTTGTGCCGAAGACTGTGAACCAGTCCGTTAGGTGGCTAAACGGCAAAGGAAATCCAGGAAAATAAAACCAAATAAAGAAAATTCTGAAGATATAAAATCCAAAGGTAAAAATCCAAAGGAAGAAAGTAATCCACGGAATAGCTTTATTTTTAGCTTACTATTTTATTAGTGAGGTAAACCTGTATTTTGATGTAGTGGTACGAAACTAAAGCAAAGTAATACAAAGATTGAAATCTGCGCACAGCGTGGTGCTCCACAGTTCTGACTGCATACTGCCAGAGGTTTATTCTTCGTGTATTCCGGAAGTGAGTTTCCGGCACTTCTGATGGGGAGAATTTAGGACGTTTATCGTTCTCGCACGAAGCGTGGCTATCTCCAAATCGCCGTGCACTTTCAGGGGTGCCAGACGGAGGGAAGCGTCCGTTGGCAGCGCCGGTGGAAGGGAAGCGTCCGCTGGAAGCGCCGGTGGAAGGGAAGCATCCGCTGTGCCCGCGCTACGCCTTCGAGCATCCACTCTAGCCACCGTATACGTTTTCTTTACGGCAAATGGTTTAAGGTTGGTTATATCCTTCACATTGCGTTACAATTTTAAAAACATTCCCATTATACGGAAAACAAAACCTTTGACAAATTCAATTTTATACCAGAAATCGACTTTATTCTTGATTTCGATGGGCATGGTGTGGATTGATTTGCTTTTCGACCCATTTTCTCCCTCAATTGTAAAATTATGAAGTTGTTGAAA
>JAHWFP010004117.1:0-13320 GCA_023313725.1 Lithobius niger
AACCTGTTAGCGAAAAAGGCGCACGATAAATCACTTATCGGCGGACCATTGTTGCAAAAGTATGGGTATAACTATTACTTACTACCATGAAGACTGCACTGTGCCACGGAACCCAAAGAAACAGTAAATATTATTAACACTACCTGAGGCTGCTGGCGAATCAGCAGCGTACGAAACACATTCACCTTCCACATTTAAAGGAATTTGAGAGCACATCTGTATCTGAATCATCAAACAAATCGTCGGCTATGTTGGCCACCGCCATTGTATAGTCACAATGGAGTCGGCTTTCAGGAATTTGAGACTACACGCGACTCGCAACAATGGTCTCTTTGTACAAGTGTGTTAGACAACGTTGTTCGGCAACAATGCGGTAAGAAAGCCTCTGTTGATCTTGTGCTTTCAGCATTCGAGCGGCTTCGGTTTTCTTACCACATTGTTGCCGAACGCCGTTGTCTAACTGATATTAGTAAGAATTACACGTCTAGCAGTGGTTCTTTAGAGCGCATTGACGCAACGACTCGCCTTTGCATTCTCGCAGCTATCAAGCTAGAAATCGTCCGAAATTCCGACATGGCGGCGGTTTTAGCTATGTCGACTCGCAATGAAAACATTGGATAATGCGAGTTCAGAAGCGACTGTGAAAATTTCGTCAGGAAGAATTCTTTATCTTATTGTCACGGATTATAAGACTTAAAGCATTTACTAAAACAACGTCGAATGTAGCTAATCCAGATAGCATTGTTACCATGGCAACGACAACTTTGCCATCGCGGTTAAGTTCTAGCTGCGAGAATGCAAAGGCGAGTCGTTGCATAAACCTGCCCTAATAGTGGCAAGAAAACGGTTTCATTGTTGCAGCCGTGTGTCTTCATGATATTTATCACCCAATTTCACTATCTCATTCTTCCTTTAACAATGGAACACCACGGAATTGCAACAATGGTTTAGGACTGAGACGCAAAAGGAGTGATATCGGATCACGCCTGTTTATGAATTAAAGAACAACACGCTTGCTCCAGATTTAAAAAAAGGACGTTACAGCCTTGAGTAAAATAAGAACAGCACCGTGAAGAGCTTGTTTTGCTTAAGTAAGAAAAAAAATGCTTTCGTATCATTTATATCTTTTTTCTTGTACCACGAAAACATTATGACACTGATTGTAAAGGTTATTTACGATTGAAAATTACAAACGACGTTACAGCCTTTGTTAAAATTTAGAACAGATCCTGTTTTCCTCGTTAGTCTGATCAGTACTAACTTTTGTTGGTGGATAGCTCTCACCCTACCCGACTTCCGTTGTCCGCTTCTACGCCTCCCCCCTCCCCCGCCACTCCGTAAAAATCGTAACAAAGCCATTTTGACATTCTGACACAACTGTCTGTCATGGTTTTCATTATGTTTTATTTATTTATTAAAGCAACATCCAGCCTGCCTTATAACCTTCCGCCTGCATCACAACACCAACGCGACGATCACATCCGCGTATTTACCACAGCTAAGGTCAACTGAGACGGTAGCTTCGTTTCTCGCAGCGAAAAACGTAGCTACTGTCTCAGTTGGCATTGCGCCTAATAGTCCAGCCAGCGTAAACCCATTGATTGTGTCGTCAAAAACCGGAATGATTCTCGTATTTTAAAATCACAATTTATAATTTTCTAGACTAGTGCCTTATAATTTTGCTTCGGCGATCTATTGGAATAATTAATTTTAATTTTTACTGCATTAGCTTCTAGATTTTTGATCTCCTAGTAATTACTATCAAACGATTAAAATTAATACTGCGCACACACAGATAGAACTTCAAGGTCGTTGTTGGCGCGTGATGCATCATATATGTTCGGGACGAACGTAAATAAAGTTAGTAATATTCAACAGAAAATCTCCTAGACGCCACAATTTAAAACGGATTTTTAGCAAGGGAAAGACTAACGGTAAGTAAATAGACCTTTGGGGCCGTACTTGATGTGGAGCATCGCGAAAAATGGCGCTGGGAGGTATATCCCTTTAACCGTAGAGCTTTTCAATTCGAATTAAAAGTAAGCCAAAATTATTACACATTGAGTGTACGTTTATTTTTCACTCATCGAGCCCATTTGACTCTCCGTCCTGTAATTACGGTTCAAGATTTCGAAAGCATCGATTCGTCCGAACCCATTTAGCCACTAAACTTTGCTTTTATTTCTGGATTGCTACTCGATTCCGAAGTGCCCCCTCAACGCCGAATGGCCCCTCGACCAATATCCACCCCGACAAAATCCTCCCGTTGCCAATATTCCCCCCCCCCTCCCCCGAAAAATAATGTTACGCTGAAAAAAAAAAAACACCAGCAACAAACTGAAAAATAAACGTAAATTCCACAATTTTTTGTCTTGGATTTATTTTACTTGACCTGTTATACAAAAACTGCTTCAAAATAAATCCATACAAAAAAAAATTACTATTTATGAAATTCCTTGTGCAGATTAAACACGCACAACCACTTAACGTGGGGCAAAGTGAATAAAATTCATTCAGCGGCCCCACTCCCACAAACCTAACTTCAAACTCAAATATACAACCAATTCATTTGTTTAGCGCTTCACTAAAATTTGTATTTACTTTCATTATAATGCTTTGCAATACCTGCTAATGGTCCTTAAAAAGCAGGGGGCAATATTCATTCAGCTACATTTGAGCTGAAGTTCTTTGCTGGTGTTTTTCTACATTTTAGCTTTTGTTTTTCATTTTAGGTAGGCTACGTTTCATATTAATTCTAAGATGCTTTCGTTTGCTCCCACATTTAGTTTCTGTTTCGTTATTAGGAGCCTCTTTACGCGATCGCCGCCGTAGTAAAATACCATGGTGGCACGTCCTTTTCCAGCTTAACCACGGCAGCTAACGGATACACTATACACGTTAGCTCCGTGGTTAAGCCGGCAAAGAACATGGTACCATCAGTAATGCTTACATTGTTTATATTTATTGTAGAGTATCTTTCTTAGATTTAAAATATTAACAATAAAGCATGTAACTGCAGGCTAAACAATCATCAGTAACGATAGTACTTCACAATAATCAAAATATCCGCGGCTCCCTAACGTAGACAACAGTAGAGAAATCAGGCCTAATGCGATCAATGTTAGGGATATTCATTCTTGCAACACGGGATGAAGACTGCAGTTTCCATAGCAATCTAGGAATCTTAAAATTATTATACGAAGCCAAATTATTGAAATTGTTGCTCCGCGTTGTGATATCAACACGTACTCTGCTGTACATGTTGTTTTATATGAGCTGTTTCCTCCTGCAGCGGCGATTTGATTTTCACATTTGAAATTCCCGTTGATAGTGTCAACGCCACTTTGGTTGCCATGTAGGATGTTTTAAAAGCCAAGCCCTTTTAAAACAGCCCTAAAACAGCCCTACGTTGGCTGAATTCCTGCAAGCATTCTTTTTCACATGAAATGAATGTGAGTCGTTAACGAATCCTACTGTTTTTTCCCCTTATGCTTGCCATCTTCTAGTAGTTAAAGTGCTATAATCAAATGTTATTATTGCGTTGGGTTATGCCAAAAAAAGATTGTTAGCTGTTAGAAAGCTACGATGATTTATTTTGGCGGTTTTTTTAAATTTCACTTGCTTACCAGCAACACAGTGTGTGTGCTTCGTCGAAATTCCTTAACTATTCAGGAAGGGCTCTCTACAGTATACCGGCCGGATCTCGGATGAAAAATAGCATATGCGACTGGGTTGGGCAATATGGCCGCTGCAAACGCCACTTATGCGATGATTCGTTATGTTGCCTCGTTCTGGCAACCGAGGGCGACACCGTCCGTACAAAAATGCCAACGTTCCTTCCCTTGCAATACTTTCTGGATACACGAACGTGTCCCTTTTTTTTTTCCAAGCGAAGAGAAATAGCTTAACTGTGGCTGAGTGATACCTAAAAACTATTTTAAAATATTTAATACATAATAAAAAT
Source organism: Lithobius niger (assembly GCA_023313725.1). Classification (NCBI taxonomy): domain Eukaryota; kingdom Metazoa; phylum Arthropoda; class Chilopoda; order Lithobiomorpha; family Lithobiidae; genus Lithobius; species Lithobius niger. The sequence continues at coordinate 3,965 of JAHWFP010004117.1, forward strand.
CTGTCACGCAAATCTACGTTAAATTAAAATTATATTTTTTGAAAACCACCACTAGCTGCCAATAGATGTCGCGACTCTTCGTACAAAAATTCACCGATGCGATTTGCCAATTCCCGAACAGACCTCAAGAAATGGGACAGTCGTGGCGTCCATTTTGTCTACCCCCCTCTAATAGAAGTAGCCTGCGGCCTTACGTTGCGCAACCGCTAACTGGTAGGAGGCGGTTCGGCCAAGTTCCGGTATAGACGGAAGTTAACAGGACGCCAAGCAGCTAATGTAACTACAAGGTGCACCCTGAGGGTTTACTCATGGTGCGCCTTGCTATTCGTAAATAGCGCGTTACACTAATTCGTTGTAGATCGGACCAGATAATTTACTGGCCATGGTTCAGGATTCCAAATTTACAATGGCGAGTGTTAGATCGATAAATTCGAAAAATTGTAATTTCGTGGATTATAATTGATCAATTTACGTCAAAAAATTCGAGATTAGCAATACTTTTGGGGCTATCTATAGCAACGTGGCAAATTTCATAGCAATCTGCATTTGGGTTTGGGCTCCACCCAGACTACAAAAGTGCAACCAACCAACATTTTGCAATTCGATGAACGTTATAGCTTTGTTGCAAACGCGGCCCGAATGACAACGACCTGGAGGTTACCCACTGCCATCCGATGTGAAAACTAAAGAAAATTATAAATTACAAAAGTTAAAACAGGTTAAAAGTTTAAAACGGAAGACGATGGCTCGGCTCGGCTGCAGAGGAAGGGTTGATGGTATGGGGTTGGGGTCACGAATGCCTTACCATCAAGGTTAGACCTACCAGGGACAAAATGGTCTCAGATGACATCACCAAACGTGAGGGACAAGTAGGGGAAAAGCTGGGGGGAGGGTATTCTTTCAAAATTACAGTAACCCACTGATTGGGCTTGAAAAAATACACGGGGTATGAACACCAACAACAATTTTTAAATTTTCATCACTGTGCCTTGGTCATAAATAAAAGCATTAAAAACAAGAATTGGGAGAACCCCACTATCCTATGAGTTTTTTTCATAGGGACCATTTTTTCTAGGGACCATTTTTTTTTTGTTTTTTAACCTTTTTTTACCCCTCTTTTGTGGGACTTTAACCATTTCTGCCCCTCTTTGCACCACTTTCTTAGCCGTTATTGTCCTTTTTTTTTTGCATTTTTTGGGCTGTTTTACACACCATTCCACCCCAAAAGGGCAATTTTTTCAGAAAAAATTGATACTTTGCCATGAGGGCAGGGGCTAGAGCCCATTTCCCTGCCCCCCCCCCCCCCCTGTGGGCCCGTCCCTGTCATTCCTATATGGCGAAGTTTCAATATGGTGACGTCGTTTCCAATATGGCGACGTTTTAAGTCATAGGATAGTGGGGGTTCTCCCAATTCTTGTTTTTTAATGCTTTTATTTGTGACCAACGCACAAACGTGTGTTAGTGCTGAAAATTAAAAAAAATTGTCGTTGCTGGTCAAACCTCTAGTGTTTTTTCAAGCCCAGTCAGTGGGTTACTGTACGTTTGATACACTTCATGCTCGGAAAATTTATCTGTGTTCCGGGTATTCTTTATACAGAGTGAATTTCATTATGTGAGCAGAACGGGGGCCAACTAAGTAGCCTATACTTAAAAATTGTTCACTATAGGGAAAATTCGTACCCTGAGGTATACGATATAACGAGATTCTACTGCTACAAGTAGACATGAGGCACTTGTTGCAGATTTACTCTAAACAAAATTGATCTCATACTTACCCATGTTTTCTCTGTAATTTCTCTAGAGAAACAGGCTATCTCTTTGTTTACGTGGCGAAATGTAGTTGCTGACCCAATTATTGAACCTTACACGCGTTAATGAGTTTTACCTCAAGTTTTATGACATGCCACTCAGTTTAATTGTACATGCACAATCACGTGCGTGTTGCAACACTATTTTTTATTCGTACTAATAACGGTCAAACTCCACGCCGAAAACAATTCTAAGGATACATCGTGCTCGCATGCATATATATACACACGTGCAGGCGCGAATTTTTAATGTTAATAATGTGGGTATAATATTCATACAGCAATAGTTGCGTAGGCAACATCACAAATAATGATTTTAAACAAAAACACACACACCCCAACCCTTTTAATTTGCCTACAACAAAGAACGGGTAATGTAAACGTATACCTACGTTTCTAAGCGTGTCGAAATGTTATTGCTTTGTCGGTTTGGAAAACAATGAAAAGTCAATTAATGTTGCGGAAAGAGCCGGTGACACACAAAAAAAGGCCGAACATTAGAAGGAAACTAATTCGGAAACTAAACTTTAGTTGCTGCCTGTTGTTTAGGTTTTAACGATCGAAAGCCGCGGTCCTGACATTTTGTTGTAAAAAACGTTTAATTGTCTTATGGACTGGATGGACGAATTTATGAGAGTTTGGACCCATTCGAAAAGATCCAGAGAGTGAAAAGAGAACACAATAACCAATAGAAAAACGGGACCTAATTGAATGAAAGCACAAATAAAGCTAAAGTGTACAGAGCAGCACATAAAGTAAAAATTCTTAAACTAAGGGAATCAAGAAAACCATATAAAGTGTGTTTCAGGAGAAAGAAAGATCCAAAGATCAACGTGAGGAGAACGGGACAACAGAAGAATGGTACCTAATTGAATAAACGCAAAAAAACTCTAAAACACACAGAGCAAGACGTAAAGTAAAAATTCTTAAAATAAGTGAAACAAGAAAACCATGTAAAGTATGTTTCAGGAGAAAGAAAGATCCAAAGATCAACGTGAGGAGAACGGGACAACAGAAGAATGGTACCTAATTGAATAAACGCAAAAAAACTCTGAAACACACAGAGCAAGACGTAAAGTAAAAATTCTTAAAATAAGTGAAACAAGAAAACCATGTAAAGTGTGTGAGGGAGCAGGAGAAAGAAAGATCCTGAATTTTTTCACCGTTGTTTGCTGAAGAATAATCTCACTCACTCAACCAAGTCTCAGATTAAATTGAACAACTTACTTTTATCGCAAATATGCGAAAGGCCCTACCAAATACAATGTTTTTAAAGAATAAATTTTAGCCAGTAGGCAGGTGCGAGCCAATAGGGCCTTCAGTTACAAATAGCCAATAGGGCCTTCAGTTACAAATAGCCAGTAGGGCCTTCAGGGCCCTGGTTTACAAATACTTCTAACCGTGAACGCAGATACAGATTCAAACGAAAAACCACACCAAAAAAGTCACAAAGATCTGAAAGAAAATCCACAAACGGTAAAACAAATTATTCCAGTGCCATTTTTTTGGCGCATGGCTTATTTGTTGTGAACACAGCTTACTGCAGGATCATAGGCAGACTATGTCAGAAGGGGACAATACCCTGGGGGCCAGGGCCACAGGAGCCCCTAAGGACTAAAAAAAAAAATCGAGCCACAAGTCAAAAAATGATATTGATCGTCTCGTCATCAAAAATTTCAGTCTTACACGTCGCGTGCACCCCTTCCCCTCCTCCTGAGTGTTCTTCCTCACTGTGTCATCCTTCCCTCCTTATTTTTTTTTTTTTTTTTGGTAATTCGTTAATCTTTCAGTTTAGAGGAAAAAAGAAGTGGTACTCTTTGTGAGATTTGAACAAACATGTGAAAAAAAATTATTTTTTATAGAACTTGGATCAGTTTTTGACCCCTTGCGGATTTGTTTGAGGGGGGGGGGGCGGGCCTGGAAATTTTCCAGTTTACTGCCCCGGGGACCCACACAAGGTCCAACGGTACGTATGTGGCTGACTGTACTGTAGTACCTGCACAATATGAATAGCCAGAATTGCTATCACCCGACATCAGAAATCACGAGCGTTTTATTTTTTTACATTTCCCTCAGGCTATTTCTTATTCCTCTTCCCTCCCCAACTCCTTCGAATGCGTCCCTCCCCTCACGTGACACCCAATGATTGGCTTGCTCATTTTATCTGTCAAATTAATATCAAAATAAATCAAATGGTTGGAGATTCATTCCAATGCGCACCGACTCAAAAAAGAAGAAAAAAGGGAAAAACACAGCATCACGACTGACTGCATTAAATATTTTTTCTTGGTTGTTGTATGCAACACAATATTTCGTCGGATCCCGGGTAGTATTATCTCGGTCCTTGCACCCTTAATAGCTGTCACGGGTATCGAACCTTTGACCTAAAGTATTATTACAACGGGGGAATTAGTTTTTTTTATCTCCGCTCATTTTTCCTTTCGCATCGGAACTAAATTTACTGAGTTTGCCCCTGACCTTGAGAAACGTCATAAAAATTGCTAAAATGTAAGCAAAAATGATCATGCCAATTTAAATCAAGACTCACTCGGTCGTGCAAGCGTGTTTCGTAAACAAATCGACGGTTTTAAAACTTAAACGGTTTCGACCATCGCTCGTATTTTTTAAAATGAGAGGGGCGAGAAATTTGACCCTCAAAACGATTTATTTCAATAAGAACCGTTCGGGCGCCATTGTGTGTGTGCCATTACACGGTGAGAAACCGCAAGGGAGCTAATACAATAATTAGAAATAATTTGACACCATTACTTCTAGGAGAAGGGAAGGCGGATAAAAATCACTTAGACGTAATTACCATCGTATATCTCAGGGAGTCGTGGTGGTTTTCGTGCGAATGGCGGGATGTATTTTTGTGGTTTTTCGGATGTTGTATCAGCGATCATACAGGGGCAAAGGGTATGTGGGACCGGAGGGCGGACCTGGTGCGAACCTCTTCCTGCTTTAAAAAAAATGTCAGTTTTTTTTTATTCTATTCGAACAGTGACACAACGTTGTATTATTGTATATAACTCCATGCTGGAGCCAGTGACTGGGATAGCTGCAAGGGTCACTCGAGGAGGAAAAGCAGGGCGTCTTACAGAAGACAATGCTGTAAGAGTGGATTTCTTAGGCCTATAATGCACGATTTTTGTCGATTTGTTGGCAGTTGCTGAAATTTTTAAGCAAGTGGAATCTTTATTTTTCAATTACAACCTAGTTGCAAAAGGGATTGGCGAAAACAACGTTTTATTAAGCCTATGAAATCCGCTCTCAAAGCACTGCCTTGACTAGAAGTGCCGTTGTTTAACCCTTTATTTTAATCTAGTGCCCCTTGCAGCTATCTCTCTTGTAGCCAATATGACGTCACATGACACTGCTCTATAGGTAATTTAAAGTGACTTTCCTTCTTGGCCTGCAACTGCCGCAGAATGAGTGAGGGGCGCGCTCAATACGTGTAAAGGGTCGGCGTTAGGAATTAATGTGGAACTAGCGGAGTCGCTTGCTCATTCCACGTCGTCTCGCTACGCTCGAGGAACTTTCATGCTGCAACTCTTCTGCTGCTGGCAGACATACCACATCTAAAACGATCAATCAAATGATCAGAATGCAGTGCGCGTTTTTCGCAAGGCTTCAGTTTATAAACAAATTAACTCAACCAAAAACTACTTCGCCGTGTAGAAAACCATCCCCCTTCTACCGTTCGCCTAAACTGCCACTGAGCCAGGAGGCGAGACACGCGATTTCTTCCCAAGTTAGCATTGGCTTGAAGAATTCTTATCCAACCCAGCTACAAGGCCGTTTCAACGCTGTAGCACGCGAGTTGCTGACGTTTGTACTAAACATGCTTGGTAATTTTATCAAGTATACTCCGTTGAGCCCTAGGGTCTCCTTTATACTGCTCTTGGTACAGAATATTTTTTTATTCAGATAAATTGTGCTGCGGAGGCTGCACAGTAAAAGCGATGCCAGAACCGAACACCATGAACCACACGTCGTTTTTAATTTTTGTTAGTACCACACTTTACATCATGGTTTTCTTGTTTCACATAGTTTAAGAATTTTTAATTAGAAACCATCTCGTTCCCCGCTACGTGTGATGCTTTAAAACAGGAACAACATGTCATCTATAATTTTTGACAGATATAAAATATCCAAAAATTAAATCATTTTTCTCTCTGGGATCATTCTAAACTTGGAGAAAAGCACTGTGTCACATAAGAGTCACCAGAATTCCATCGACTAAGCGCGCCAATTGAATCACGGTTCACCCGTCATCATCTAAACCAAATTCCATCGGTTTCCAGCTTTTTCCAGGCCAGAACATCCATTTTCCAGGCTCAGTAGTCCGTTTACTGTTTTTTTTTTTAATATGCTAGCGCTATCAATCAAAACAGCATAAATTATGGGAAAAGAAGAAACACAGTTGTGTAAACAACCTAAGGGAAACCGTACGCAGCCATGAATTCCTTGGAAAGACCTAATTCGAAAACCGACAAATTCAAGGCTTTAAAACCTTGAAAATTGGAAATCGTGTCGTCGTCGCCTTGAAAATGGCCTTGAATTTTGTGAGTGTACCGTATGGAACGCGGTTAATGCCATAACAGTAATATTTAAAATTTAGATGTAAAATTAAATAACTCGAAAAAATTAAATAAGCAAAGATGAAGATACAGAGGGGCGGATTCATCATTAACAGACAACGGATGCATCAGTTCATCTTCAACATCCAGTTTATTCGAGGCCCGGCTCCAAACATAGCAACAATAGCCAAAAACATAAGTGTATTGTCATGCACAACCAACAACGTAACAATGCTAAAGATAATAAATACATCGTCACAAAATAGAAAAAGAAAACAAATAAATAAATAAATAGAAAAAGTTAAATCAATGAATAGAAATAAGTTGTCAGCCGAATCCATTTTTTCTGTGAACTGGAAACAGAAAGAGAGGTGCCGTACAGTGCAAGCAATATTTGCCAGAAAGGGCAGCTGAGCAAATGCTAGTGCACTGAGTGTTAGTTGCTGTGCTTCTCCTTCCTCCTTCTCCACTGGTGGGAGGGAGGACGTAGTGTTTGTCATTGTTGTCGATGATTGAGCTTTTTACTGCAAACTAAGAGCACAATGGTACCAACGATGCCATCTGCCAAAATATTGGAATTTAAAAGGTAATTTTTGAGAATCTACTACGCAAAGTGCTTTGGAATTGGTCGTAAGCTAACCTTGAAAAGCTTTGAAAAAGCCTTGAAAATGGTTTAGTCTGTTATTGTATGAATCTCGGAAAAAAATGTGCGTGGGTTCTAGGCCATTTCTTTTTCTTCAGTTGGAAGAATGAGGACGACGGTGTTTGTTTACGAGAATGAAAGTTTGCCGTCGGTTTTACAGTAACAAAACATTAAAAAAGATAATGAGCTCCGAATTACTGTCACTAAATTTTTCCCAGACTTTTCCAGCCTGATATTGACAACCTGTTAGAATTTCAAGCTTTTCAAGGCCTAGAAAAGTGAATAACTAAATTCCAGACCTTTCCAGCCCGATATAGACAATCCGTTCGAGTTTCAAGCTTTTCAAGGCCTAGAAAAGTGAATAACTAAATTCCAGATTTTTCCAGCCTGATATGGACAATGTGTTAGATTGCGTTCTTTTCAATTTTTCAAGGCCTACATCCCTCGTAATGATATACGTATGTTAGTTGGTGTTGCGGTCGAGGTCTGCGAAGACGTAAAATGCAGGCTCAAAATTAGGGTGTGGTCGAATTTTTATTTTCACTATACTGGCTGCAAGTTACAAGAAGAAGAGAATGATGTTAGAATAAAACACAGTTGGCTCCCAAGCTTGTTCTTCGTTCTGTTAAAGTGTTTCTAACCCAAAACAAAACTTGTTAAGGATTTCCCCAAGCTTTTCGGCCGTGTGAAATCGTGATATCAAACGTCAAGCTTTTTCGCCAAGCTAATCCCACCGAGTAATAGTTCGAAGGTTAAATGAAATATACGAAAATTGTTTACTGCGCAATTTTCAATTATTTCTTTTAACGTTTGAAGTCTTGTAGTCGGTGGGATTAGCTTGGCGAAAGAGCTTGGCGTTTGATATCACGACTTCACACGGCCGAAAAGCTTGGGGGGAATCCTTAACAAATTTCGTTTTGGGGCAGATATAAGATTTTTTGGGTCCAGATTGATGAAATAAATTTTTTTCTTAGCAATTATGAGATGGAAACACCAATCTGGTTTTCTGGTCCATTTTTTTTTTTGTAGCTTTCGTTAGATTTTGAGGACAGCAGTCACCTTTTTTCAAATGATTAGTATTTCTTACTAGCAGGACCCGTGCGTGCTGCACGATGTATTGAGCCTCCCGGTCTTAGCCGGTGTTTGGTCTTCTTAGGAAAGTAAATCGCGTATGCAATATTTCATTCATTATTTAGTAGACCGATCCTTCAATTTTACTCACTCCTCCCTCTTCCCCTCCTTTTCTGCTCCCCCCCCCCTCCCTCTCCCGGCCTCCTACTGCAAGTTAATCTCCCTGATTGTCTCCCGGTTATAGCCTCTCCCGGTATTTGGTCTACTTTGGAAAGTCAATCGCGTTTTAGGGAAAGTAAATCGGGTATGCAATATTTCATTCATTAGTAGACTGATCCTTCAATTTTACTCACTGCTCCTCTTCCCCTCCTTATCTGCCTCTCCCGGTGTTTGGTCTTCTTAGGAAAGTAAATCGAGTTTGCAATATTTCATTAGTAAACCCAGACCCAGAAAAGACGCATATACTTGTGTTTTACTGAGTGAATGCTAAAAAACCGTTTCACTGAAAAGTCAGCATTCAGTACGCAAGCTACCCCCTGCTGCAAGGCAATCTCCGTGATTATTTCCATCAACTTAGAAACAATTCACGGCGGTACCACGCACCACTAAATTGTTGCAAGTAATTTCCCTTCATTTGCTCACGCGTGCAAAGATTCAAATGACCGAATACTGTTTTTAAATAATTGAGTGGAGTTTTGCTTTATGGTTTCTTTTATTTAACTACGTTTTCTTTACTTTTTAATTCTAAAAAATTGTGCGCGATTGCAAGAAGAGCGATCAAAAACAACCGGTACTCTCCAGTTCGTTGCAAGAAACGACAACCGCGGAAAAAGCTTAAGCCTAAGCGGCCACTCAGCACGCTTCTCGAAGCAAAAAACCATGCGTCTTATACGGCATGTTGGATTCAAAGAAGTAAAACTTGATCAGACAGTTCTGATCTATCTTAAAATTAATTTAATGTCCTAATCTGACATATGATATTAAGTGATTAATTTTGTATACTTATCGTGATCAAGTTGATTTAGCGGCGCTAAATAACTTCGATTCCCATGATGCTTTGCGTTTCCTGTTATACCTGACGACAGCGCCATCTGGCGGTAAGTCGTTGAAAGCAGGTACTAGTTTCATCCAAATGTTTACCGTTGGCAGAGAAAGAGTGGCACTACCTACATGCTACCCTGGACTAGGGTGTGCAGGGCCTCACAAAAACATTAAACGACGATCGTATACCGTTAACACATTGTTAAAAAAAAA